>BDDC01000541.1:5481-45389 GCA_001662425.1 Chlamydomonas sphaeroides
TGTGTGCGCTACACACGTAGTGCGGAGGGTGAGAGGAAGGAAGCATGGCTCGGGTCAAGACTTCAGCTGGGCCCAACGGCTGGACTGAGCAGAGCCAGCGCGACCGGGCGTGTCAGCAGGCCCGCAGCGGCCGCCCGTGCGATGTGGCCCAGCCGCTCACTCAAAGCTGTTGGGGTGCTCAAAGCAGCGCCGCGAGCACCGGTCATGATGTTCTGTGGGCTCCGCATTGGAAGGCAGCGTGAAGGAGAAGGGGAAGACGTAGCGCCCTGGCAGGACCTGTTGCTTGGGGTCCCAGCGGTAGAGCACGCGCTTGACCTGGGGCGCGAGGCGACAGGACAATGCCATGAGCAAGCCGGGGTGCTCACGGTGTGTGGAGGGATGGAGAGACACCGTTTGCACAGCAGCTGCTTACCTTGAAGACGGTCTGATGGCCATGACAGCGTACTGTCTCAGTTTCGGTGCGGGTTGTGCCGTCTGAGGAGGGCGCGTGCAGTGGCCGCCGGTGCAGGCCCTTGATACACCAACAAGGAAGGGCATGAACTGGTTACAGGGACTTGTGCGCACCTGAGTTGGTGACGGTATTCGATCGCTGGTACTCCCAGTAAGTCTCTTCCTCGCCGTATGCCTGGTACCGGGGAGCAGGGCACGCAAGAGGGTAGGGCAGGAGGGTGGGTAGGTTAGGGGAGCCTGGGGTGGGTGGCGGGGGGCCGTCGGATTCTGGAGTTGTGGGGCTGGGCAGAGGACACCAAGGAAGCCCAGAGAGCTTAAAACCTCGCAGAAGTGCTGTGAGCTAGCATAGGCGCCTACCTCGACCTCGAGGTCCTTGAACTTGCCCATCGGTTCAAGGATGTTGAGGAGAACCGCGCCAGAGACAGTGTCGCCTGGATTGAATACGAGTCTGCGAGCGCGTATGAGTTTGCTTTAGCGGGCAAACCGGAAAGCTGCCAGTCCTTCAGGTTGCGTGCCTTCGAGCCGACCTGTCCAGGCACACGACCACGTTGTTCGCTGTCGAAAACGTTGATCCCATCGTGGGTAAAACAAGCGAGGAATGGGAGGGAACAGCAACGGGCGCTGCAACGGGCGTTCTCACTCGTAGCTGCTAGTTTTGTTCGGTTTTCAATACGGGAAAGATATCGCAGGAAAGATAAGTTACAGATGAACAGAGGGCTCTGCAGCGTGCAGGGAATCGCAAAACACGGGCCATGCTGATGGCTTCGTACGACGGGTATGACACGACACGTTCCTGTTTGGTTACCCGCGTTGCCTACCCGGCTAGAGTATGAGCATAACTTTCCGGCTGATCGCACGTTCGTCATCAGCACCCTCCGGATCCTACCACTCCGCACACCCCCCTTGGCATCGGGATCGGGGGTGCAGCCCCTCCCGCCCTAACGCGTCCCTACTGGAAGACGCCTCGCATGACGCACGGCCATTGTTCCTCTGCGCTGTTCTGCTTCTCATCACCTCATCCCTCCTCGTCTCCTTCGCCATCTGCTCCGCCGCCTCGCCCTCGGAGGTCAGGGGTATGGCCGCCGCTTGCGCCCTCCTCGAGGCCGTGTCGGCGAACCAGGTCAGTTGCTTTAGGTAGTGGCGTGTACCTCCCCTTTGCCGGCGCATCGAGGGCCTGAACGGGGAAGCTACGGAAACGACAACTATGACCACATTGGCATGTAAAAAGGGGATGGCAAGCAGGGCGAGGGGACAGGGCGGCGTTCAATTAATTAGCCGCGGTGAGGTCGGAGTCCGGTCCGCTGGGGACTCGAGAACTAAACTGGTTAGTGTCTTGATATAGAAGAAGCCGGGCAGTCAAGTTTTACCTCGGCATCCTGCGCGGTGGTAGGGACGACGCGTAAGTGCCCCTGGGTCGTCCTCGCCTGACTGCAGGCCGTGTGTGATGCGGTAGCCTGGCTGTAAGTTGCGCCTTGCAGCGCCACACGTACGCACGCTCGTGACATGACTGCGTGGGCTGCAGCCATGTCGAGCAGCTTCAGCAGCTGCTAGCGGACCGAGCCATAGCACGACGGGGTTGTGGCCGCGCGCGATGCAGCCATGGTGTCGTGACATACTGCATCCGCAGCACGACAAGGCCGGAGGGGCAGCGGACCGTACGTCCTTGCATTCCTAGGGGGCACCTCCACCCCCGTGGCGCTGCCGGCGCACAAAAGGCGCACCGCGTGTGCCAGGAATCCTGACGGCCGCTCACAGCGCTAAGGGAACGCTCTCCTGCCATCTCGAGCATTACCTTTTCCGCACATTCGGCACCTGATAACTAAGAATGGGCCGGCAGCCGGCTGTACTTTGCCATACACGTAATATGGCGTGACAATGGGGTTGGGTAATAAGCGGTGAGTGGGCCAACTCATTTGCAAAAGTTGCCGCCAGCACCTCCGCTATTCAGCATACTCAACAGCCGCAGCCGCCTCGCCGCACGCAATTTGTCATGAGCCGGCCTCCAAGTATTCCGCGGCGCCACTCCTTCCAACATCCAAGAGCCTGTGGCCCGGGCGCGCAGGCCACCAGTAGCGGTGCGGCCGATGCCTACCGTCCAGCCCCAACCCAGGGCCATCACACCCCCATGCACAACGCACATACATTCCCATTCACAACCTCGGTCCGCTGCAGAATATCAGACGTAGCGCCTGGCGTAGCGGGATCAGATTGCAAGCGCTCGCCCAAAGCTTGCATGCATCAACCCACGCCAGCTTCTCACGCAGCCAGCACGTTGCACCGCATCGCTGCCAGCAGGATGCTTGGCGTCAATATCTCAGGGTCCACAAGGATCACATAATGCAGCAGGCAGGTATACCTACCTCACGTTACCGGACGCACCGCAAGCGCCACCCGCCCTTGCAACACGCCGACACGGATGCCTCGGCGCCTTGCGGCGTTGCCTCAAATCCCTCACACGGATCGTCTGACTCACCCTCAGGCCGCCTCCCTTCCAGCGGCCAACACAGCATCAAGCCATGAACTCCTCAACAATCTTAAACCTGCAAGCCAGTCCACGGGCCACCCCAAAGCCACATTCCCGCGCTCACGGCGCGCTCAAGACCCCCTCAGGCCGGCCCCTTGCCACGCTCTGCTCTGGCCACGCCTCAGCGCACCCCTGGTCGGCCCCCACGGCTCGCCCGCCCATCCAGGACCAGGCCACACCACGCCACGCCCCGAGCGCCAACACGGCTAGCGACACCCTTGGGCAAACCGCTCTCACGGCACGCTAGGCCACCGCCGCTGCGACCGGGGCCGGGCGTAGGGGCACACAAGGAGGGGACGTCCACTGCCGCACAGCGCTCTTCCGCTCACTGCGCTAGCTAGGAGAGCGCCCAGCTTCAACGCTGCGCCTTGATGGCACTGCGGGCATGGCTCCCCAGCTGCTCGCCCTTGCTGTCACCAAGAGCGCGCCCGCCTTGGTGGTCGCCTGCCTGCCCCCCTCAGTACGGCGCCGCGGGCACTCCCATCACGGGCTGCTGCCCCGCATAGCTGGCGCCCGGCTTGCCCTCCTCCAGGGGCACCCCGGCGGCCACGGACTGGGAGGGGGGAAGGGGTGGTGGAAGGGCGGGCATTGGGTGGTGGGGGCGGTGCGTGTGTGGGAGTGTGTTTACGGATGGCGGACGGGTTGGCGGCCACGTAGCGGCCCAGTCTGACCCATCGCCGCCGAGCCCGGTCCACGCCGCAGGAGCGATGACGCAGACGGCCCGGTGTGGAGACGTGGGTGACTAAGCAATGCACTGGCTGGAGCTCCCGACTTGCAGCTCCAGCCCGGGTAAGCCCAGGCCCAGCCTAAGGCTAAGTCCAGGCGCAGCCCAGGCCGGCCCAGCCCAAGCCAAGCCTGAGCCCCAGCACTAGATTCGGCTAGGCCCAGCCCTCACCGTGGGCTGCCACCAGGAGGGGGCCACTGACGGCGTGACGTAGGCCATGTCCCCTCCCATGCCGCCGCCAACCAGCGAGGCAGCGGGCGGCCGGGGAAAGATGTGCAGCGGGAACTGCGAGGCGGCGAGGAGGGGTGGGGTGGAGGGATGTGCGGTGGAGGGATGGAGAAAACGCTGGCTCAAGCGAGGAGGAATGCGGTTGAGCCGGGGTTGAGGCAGGCGCTGGGTTGGGGCTGGGGCTGGCGGCCACGTAGCTCAGGTTGGCGCCTCGGCCAGCCAGCTGGACTGTGCAGTCGTACACAGCGTCACACGGCGGTACACCGTACGACAGCCGCACCTGGACGCTGGGGTCGGTTGTGGTCTTGCCAGCGACGGCCTTGAGGACGAGTGCGTACCTGGGAAGCGGGTGCCGTACGCAGGGTGCATTTGCGCAACCCACCAAGGCAAGCAGGAAAGGAGTAAGACTAGCTAGGGAAGCGCGACGCAGGCACACCGGCGGCGGATGCAGGGGACATGGACTCGCGGAGGGCAGCACGCCGCCAAGGCACGCACGTGAAGCCGAAAAGTTCCATCTGCCTGCCGAGCAGCAGGTTGTCCGGCAGCTGCAGGCGGACGAGCACCTTGTTGGCGCCCTCGCGCCTGGTCCGCGGCCCGAGCCCGCCTGCGGGTTGGGGTAAGGGGGGGAGGTCCACACAGCGTAGGGGGCGTGCGAGTGGCTGGATGGGCACATGGTGGGTGCGACGCGGCGAGGGAGCGCATGGGTGAAGAGCCGGCGGAGAGAGCCTGCTGGCCGTTTCACACTCGCTGCACTTGTACACGCTATGAGTGAAACCACGTGAAGCTAGCAAGCAGATATGCACAGGCAACGGCCTGGCCACACACAACGCATCCCTACTCTTCTTCCTACCGGTATGCACGACCAGCGCGTCATCAGCCCGGGCCGTATATGTATGAACACACGCCGCGGCTCACCCTGCAGCTGGACCTTCGCCACGGCCTCGACCTGGCTCGCGCGGTGGTGCTGCGCGCTGGCCCAGCCGGTGCACATCAGCGCCACATGCACTTCCTTGAAATGCTTGTCCGTGTCGTTCGACATCTGTTGGCGTTGGTCAGAGGCAGGGCCAGGTTGCGTTTACGGTGGTTCGTTGGTTTGGGGGCGGGGGAAAATAAAGCAGGGCAGGCCGGACCTGTTTCAACCAAAGACCGGCATTCCGCTCTCCCACCTCACCTCGATCTCCGCCTCGATCACCTCCCCGGTCATGTAAGCCGTCCTGTTGGCTTTAAGGCTCAGAGTCATAGAGCCGCGCCTGCAACGCACGGGATTCAATCCGGGTCGGTTGGGTCCGGGCGGGTCGGGTGTTGTCCGGGTGGTCCGGGCGGGATTGGGGTCGATTTTCGGCCCCGGTCGGGTTGGAGTGCCGGGGGAAGGCGTTTCTGGGGCCCAAGAACCCGCATTGCTTCGTACACTCGTGCACAACCATAGATTAATACTTGGCGCGACGCAAGAAGCCATGCTGTCGGCTTGGAAGCAAGCCCTGACACTTGACCGCCGTGCAAGCGCACTCACGAGCCGAAGGAGCAGCAGCAGCACATCTGCGATCAGGAGGGAGCCGCGGGGGTGGCAGCTCAGAGCTGCTTGTCAGCCATCCAAGCCTACGCACACGATGTGCGCGTGTGCGCGTGTGCGCAGGGCAGCAGGCGCGCCTGGGGCCCACCTGGAAATCACTCCAGACCTTTATCTGGCGCCTCCCTCTTCCCCAACCCTCCCTTCCTTGCCCTATCGCTTGCAACCGGCCAAGCACCGCGCCTGACCGGGCTCGCACGCCCCCATAGCCCAAGTGCATCCCACGCTCATGCGGCCGCCCCTACACAGGCACGCAGCTACCTTCCGCCTTTCGAACATCCCGGCACTGCCCCTCTACATCCGCACCTTTTTGACGGGCACATCCTCCCTGACCGCCGGCGCCGGCTGGTACAGCAGGGCGGGCGGTACCTGTGAGGGCCCCACCACCGTGAGCTCCGTCTTGCACTTGAGGTCCTTGCCGCTGCGGTTGGCCTCCGCCTTCACCACCCAGCGCACGTGGGCACTGCACACAGACGTGTAGGGGTCGGTGAGCGGCGGCAAGGGTGTTCGGGCTGCATTTCAGGACTTCCATGGTTGTTGGCTGGGCCGCACTGCCCATCAGCATGTGTGGCTCACGCACCTGAAGCGGTTCGAGTGATCAAAGCAACTCCGCTTGGCCCAGTCGTGGCGCTGCGACGGCTCGGCGTTTGCTGGCAGCGTGACGGAGAAGGGGAAGACGTAGCGGCCCGGCTGCACCTGCTGCCTGGTGTCCCAGCAGTGGAGCACCCGCTTGACCTAGACGGGTTGAACATAATATAAATTGTGTCCGATGCAAGGCCTGAACACATGAGATGGGGTTTACTTGGCCCGGGTTGCGCCCAGGTGTGCGCTGTAACATACAGCGGCCTCCTGGGAATGAAGGGGGCACTGCAGGGCACACATATGCGGCACGCATGGCTGACGGAGAGGAGGTACGACAGCGGTTGTAGCGCACCCGGAAGAAGGTCTTCTCGCCGTGAACCCGAACCGTCTCGGTCGAGGTGTGGCTACTGCCGTCTGTAGGCGGTGCATGGGGTGGCGGCCGTGGGAAGTCAGCACACGGGGTACAGAACTTGGAAGGCTACATGCACTTTGTGCACACTCACCACTACTGCTGTGGGTGACTGTCTTTTGATACTCCCAGTACGTCTCCTCCTCGCCGTAGGCCTGCTCAGAAGGGGAGGCAGGAGGGGAGGTTGAGGGGACGTCGAAGTGTGGGGATAGATGTGTGACTTGGCAGACGACGCAAACTGAGGATGTCAAGCTTTGACGCCCGAACGCACCACCAGCCACCACTACGTCGGCGCCTACCTCGACTTCTAGGTCCTTGAACTTGTCCATCGGCTCGAGGATGTTCAGCAGAACCGCGCCAGAAACGATCTCGCCAGCGTTATATACCAGTCTGCGAGCAAACGTAGCGCTGGTATCAGTGGACCTCCTGAACGCCGGAGCCATTCGCGTGACATCAGTCGCTCCTGCTCCGACCTGTCGAGGCACACTACTACATTGTTCGCAGTCGAGAACGTTGACCCCATCTACGCCGTACGTATGAGCGTACAGATAAGGAAGGAAGCACAATAACGAAAAAGAGGAACCTCTTGGTTCCGCTGCGTGATGATGTATGTATGAAGTTAAGCGTCTTGAAGCTATGGTGGCTTGCCTAGTGAGGGAAACGTCCGTTCCGAACTTAAAGCACTGCCGAACTGCACGCACGACAAATTGCATTGTGATGCGCCTGTGATGCTAAACGGTTGACATGACATATAATATGATATGCCTATAGCGGCATGATGAAAGCCTGCTGTTGTTCCGCTCGGAAATTCCTCGACGCCCGCACGACCCACGGGCTGTTTTAGTGTGCTGAGCCGTGCTGAGCGCAGTCGAAGACAGCTGTGCCATCGTGCACGCAAGAAGCATGCCGTACAGGCCATGGGCTGCTGCGAACGTGTGCTACGCCTGGTCCGGGACATACGCAAAAATGCTTCAAGTGCATGTATGGCGGCTGTTGGCAGATCGCCCAGCGGGCTCAGCGGTTCCCCAAATGGTCTTACAGAACTCTGGGGCTGCTGATATATGGCAGAGCAGCTGGGAGTACGGTGGGCGGAAGGGCGCCCGGTGCAGAACATTTTTGGCACGACCGAAGCGTCCCGAAGTCCGCGTTTTCGACACTTTGGGACGCATTGTGTTGCTTCGTTCCCCTGTAAGGGTGGTCAATCAGATTATAGCAGCGCGGTTTGCAGCTTTGCACATCATCCAATCAGACGCGTGCCGTACCGATACCCGTCTGTGTTCGTGGGGCATGAGATATGCGGCTGGGTGCCAGGGGGCAGAGGCTGAGTATTGCGACGAGCTGCTCCGCTGTGTCCTGTGCGCCTGTGCTTAACAGCATTGTGGCAGCGCTGGATAGCAGGCGCCCACACCCGCGCATTGCTTCATCAGGCGTTCAGGCCTCTGCTGATGACATAAGCTGCCCGCTCTGCGACAGCACACGGGCCCCTGACACCAAAATTGCTGCCAGGGGCCGCTCCTCCACCGCACAAATTGCGGCCTTGAGCAAGGTATGCTGCATCTGCATCCGCGTTACAACGAGAGACTAGCCGCAGGTAAAGTCTGCTGCACATCCGCTAAAGCCTGCACAGCACACCAATATGGGCGCAGCGCGCCGACCGCCCCGCCCCCATGCCGCTGCCGTCTTCGGTATCTGGCACGCGTCCGCCGTCTGCATATCCGGGTCCCACATTCAATGCCGCAGTCATCCTGTCTCATTGCCCTGTCTCACTTTTCTGTTTTTGTCCGCCAGCTGCCCCGCTGCCCCGCGCCGACTCACGCTCCACGCCCGCTCAGTCCTCCTCGTCGTCCTCGGCCAGCGCCGCAAGCGCTCGCTGGCCCAACCCCTGCCCCGCGCCGTTGCCTAGCACCGCCGCCTTGCCCGCGCTGCGCAGGTGCTCCAACGTGCCCAGCAGCATGGACGGCGGCGGCGAGGGCTCCAGGCCCACGCCTTCGTCATCTCCGGCCCCCCCATCGTCATCCGTCGAGCAGCCGCAGCCCGTGGGTGGGTGGCTCGCCGGCGTGCCATGCCCCTCGCCGCCCGGCGTCCCCGCGCCCCGCGGCGTCGTAACATCGCCCCGCGCCGCACCGGCCGTGGGCATCATGTCCGCTGCAGCAGAGGCCTCCAGCTCCCCAGCGACGCCGTGGCCCGCCGACGGCTGCCGGCTGTGACCCGCGACCTGACGCGCGGTGAGGGAGCCGGAGCATGGCGGCGGCACGGCGCGTGTGGAGGCCAGGTTGCACATTGACGCGCGCATGGAGCCGCCGTCAATGCTATCGTACAAGCCGCCCGCTGCGGCGCCCAGCTGCAGCTCGGGCAGCCGCCCCGCCGCTGCCGCTGCCCTGCTGGCCGACGGCTGCTGCTGCAGCGCGTCGGCATTGCTTGCATCAGCGGCGTCGGCAGGGCTGCACGGGCCGTCGCCAGAGCTGCTCGACGGGCTTCCGTGCGGGAAGCTGTCTCGCGCATCCGCCGACAGCTCGCGCGGCACGGCGCCGGACGTAGCGTCAGCGTCAGTCTCGCCGCCCTCGCGGCGCGGCGTCGGCAGCTCGGCCAGGCTTACGCTGCTACCCAGGCTGCTGCCGAAGCCCCCAGGCAACGCATGCGAGGCCAGCACGGCGAAGGCAGACGCAGGCTGCGGTGCCGCCGGCGCGGTGCAGGCCGTCGAGCCGCCGAACATCTCCTCAGCGATCTTGCGCACGCTCGGCCTCGCTAACGATGCGGCAGCCTCCGCAGCGGGCGGCAGTGCGTCGCCGCCGCTGCTGCGCGACCGCAGGCCCGCAGTGGGGCTGGGCGCGGCGGCGACGCAGTCCGTGGCCGTGGTGGCCGCTGTGCTGCCGCTGGGCGACGCAAGCCTGCAGGGAAGGGTGCCGTAGCGGGGGCAGGTAACAGGGGCGTTCGCCCAGGTCGCCAGACAGGATGTTGGGCCAGGCGGTTCGCATGCCACAAGTCCCTGCAAACTTTACAACCGATGCACGAGCTCACCTGCTCCCCGCAAGCGAGCCCGGCGGCGACGAGTCCGTACCGGACCCGGACCCTGACCCCGACCCGGCCTTGGATCCGCCACGGGAGCCGTCCGCCGGCACGATGCCCCGCTTCAGGTACTTGTCGTTGTGGCGGCCCATGCTGGGCGTCCGTCGCGGCTCGCTCGGCTGCGGTGTGCGCTGCCTCTTAAGTTGCGGCGTCAGCGCCTCCCGCCAGCGGCCCGGCGTGGTGGCGTCTCCACCGTCATCGCTTGGCCGCGTCTCGGGTTCGTCGGCCTTGCCCTCAGCAGGCCCGGCCGCCACGTCAGGTTGCCGGCTCGGCTCCGTGTCCGCCTGCCCCTCTCGCCTCGCTCCTTCGCCCTCGAAGTCCAGCTTGGTAGCCAGCGGCCTCGGCCGAAGGCGCTTGCCACGCGCCACCTGGCACGCGGGCTCCACCGCCGCCGAGCGCTCCAGCGCCCCAATCCCGGTCGAACCCGTTTTCCCCTCCGCCGTCGGCTCCGCTCCGCCGTCCCGCGTCAACTCGGCTCTGCTGCACACCGTCGACTGCGCTCTGCCGGACTCAGCCTCTGCCTCGACCTCCGCCACGCAGCTAGGCGCCAGCGCCCGACCAGGCGACCCCTCCACGCCGCCGCTGGCCGCGGAGGAGCGCCAGGGCAGACCATCCTGGAGGCTCTGGCTGAGGAACTGCAGCCGCCCCATCTCCTGCTGCAGCTCCTTCATCCGCCGGCGTAGCGAGTCAAGTGTCAGCGCCGCCTCGGCGCCGCCGCCGAGCTGCTGGGAGCCGGCGGCTGCGCTGGGAGCGGCTGCTGAAGCGGCTTCTGTGGGTGCTGCTGCGGAGGTGCTGGCCCTAGGGGCCTCGCCGTTGGCAGCGGTGTTACGGCTGGCCGATGATAGAGGCTCTGCATGAGCGGCAGCGGGGCAGGCATAGCTAATGTTCATCCTCTGCGCATTGATAACTTTAAGATTGCAGTTATAAAGGGGAATATTCAGGGGACGCATGCCTGACTGCCGCCCCGGCAGCTTGACAGCCCTAGTCACCTGCAGTCACCTGCGTCGCGTGGTGGCTCGGCGCCCACGCGCCGCCGCCGCCGTTGCCCAGCACCGCCGCAGGCTGCCGCTGCGCAGACATGCCAACACCAGAGCCCGACGACATTCGCAGCGCCGCGCTCACGAATTCGGGCAGCTCCTCACCCAGCGAAGCGCCGCCACCGCTGCCCCACTCGCCGCCAGTTGGGAGCACCGCCTCGGCCGAGCCTGTGCTGCAGCTGAGGTCGGCGCTGACAGCGCAGGGCCACGCGCGAAGCCCCGACGCTACGCCGGACCCGGCCACCGCGCCGCCGTCGGCGGGCTGCGACAGCTCGGCGCCGACTGACGCGCTCGCCGATGGCGGCAGCGGGTCGGACGCTGACGCGGTGAGCGAGTCCGGGACGGGCCACGCCGTGGGCCCAGCTGACGGCTGCTGAGGCCCGATGGGGCACAGAGGGCAGTCGGGCGGCGGCCCCGAGCCGGCGGAGGAAGGCTGCTCACTGACGCTGTTGCGGGTGATGACAAGGCTCTCCTGCGGCACACGGGTCATCCCAAAAATAATGCCTTCACTGGCGGCCCCCCACATCCTCAACCGTGGCTCCACACATGCGAGCACACGTGCTGAACGTGCGCTTACTTCGCTGTACGGGTCGTGGCATGCGTCCCCAGTCCCTTGCATTGCCGCACCTTGAGAGCGGTGAGGCTCAGGTCGCCGGTGAGCTCCAACACAGAGCGCCACACATTGGCGGGGTCGGCGCCGCCGCCAGGCGTCCTCGGCGACGCGCCAGGAGCGCCGCCGCCGTCAGCGGCCGGCTCGCCGGCGCCCACGTCCTCGCCGCCGCTGCCCTCGACGGCGGCCTCGCCGCCGTCGAATGGGCCGGCCGGTGCGTCCCCGGGCATGATCTGTGACTGGATCACCTGACGGCAGCAACAGCGCGCCAAAAGCAGCAAGTAACACCACACACCGCACGGACACACGGAGCTCTGCTATCCACTCTGCACCTTTGTCACACAGCCACTCCAGTGCCAAACCGCTCCCAGCCCGCACCTGCAGCACCGTGTCCATGCGCTCGTTGGCGTCCTCCAGCTCAAGGATGCGGGCGTCGCGCAGCTCCAGCTCCGCCTTGGCCTTGAGCGCCTGCAGTGCAGGCCCGAGGTGCGGAGAGCAGCAGGGCCAGTCAGGCGGGGACCACAACAAGCCCCCTCGGGACCCGATGCCGCTAAGAGACTGCTAAGCTGTGCAAGCCGACGCGCTCGCACCTGCTCCTGCAGCCTTCGGTTGAGCCCGTCGTTGACGTTGCGCGCAATCTGCAGCTCGTTGTGCAGCGTGGCCAGCTCAGCGGCATGGCTGGCCAGTACGCCCGCAATCCGCTGCTCCTGTTGCCGGCACCGCGCATCCGCATCCTCGAAACGCTTCTGTGCCGCCTACGGCACAAGGTGTATAGCAGGGTGCCACGTGTAAGGTACGGTATCAAGGCTCTCGGCCATTCACTTGCGGCCCGCTACCTTCTCAGGTGGCAAGCGACCGCCCTATCCTGGGAGTGTGCTCAGAGGTCGAAACCGCGGATGCCGGTTTCCCCTACCCACCTTGTATTTCATCACCGCGTCCTGGCGCTCCGATGACGCAGCTGACGCGTCGCGCTCCGCCGCGATCCGCGACCGCACCGCCGCGTCCAGCTGCGACCGCAGCTCCGACAGCTGTGCAACGTCCGACATGACGACGCAGAGGTGCCGCGGGTTGGCAGACATGGACTAAGCGTCTTTGCAGACTCGGTTCCAAGGGCCCATAGCATTCAGCATTCAATGCGAGCATGACCACAACAATCGCAAGGCGCACAGCGAGTCACGTGTGAACCTCCTAAAAGCGGACGCGCCGGTGGGCCCACCTGGCCTTTGGCCTCCGCATTGGCCCGCTCCAGTTCCGCTTGCAGCTTCACCACGTCCTCCTCAGCCGCCACCCGCTGATCCTTCTCCTCTTCCAGCTGAGGTGGAAAGATGCAGCAGCGTCAGGGCATCCTATGAGTGCTACACGCTTTGGCTGCAATGCGTGAGCTCATCGGAACAAGCCAGCCGCCCGCATGTCGAGTAACAAGGCCGCGCAACGCACCTCGAGCGTGAGCGCCTGCAGCTTGTTGCCGAGTGTGGTTTTGACCGCGCCCACTGCCCGCGAATCCAAGAGGTGCACCGGCAGCACAGACAGCGGAAGCAGCTGCGTACGGAGGTGTGGGTGGCAGCGCGTGGTTCAGCACTGAGCCTGCACCAGCGACTTGGCGTGCCCCGCGGACATTGCAGGGGCTGTACGTAAGCGCATAAAAGGGCTTGCGCATCGTGGAGTGCACCCACGTGCTGGGGCCACTTGTCGCTGGCGAGGCCCTGGTCAGTGATGCGCCATCGGCCGCGCCGGCCCCCGCCGAGCGCTACACCGAGCGGCCCAGAGGGGTCGGCTTCCAAAACATGGTGGTGGCCTTGAGGGCTGCATGGGAAGGAACATGCAAGGAAGAGCGTGGGGATGGGGCTCAAGAGCTGAACTTTGGCAGTTGTGTGGCGGCCTGCAGCAGCGGTCCTGCAGCGAAAGTGGGCAAGGAGCTGAGCGCTATCACACCTGAAAAGCTCAAACGCGACCTGCTGCTTCTGTCGCCGCACTATCCACACGCTGCTTGGCTCCAGGGCGGCAGTGGAGATGGCGTCTGTGATGGCAGGGGGCGGTTGCGATTGCAGGGGGGTCAGGTGGAAGCGCCGCCATGTGGTAACGTAGTTTTGCGCCAGGCGCAGGCAGCGCTTGTATGCGACACCCGCCCCACACCACGCGGGCGACTCCGATGTGCCGCCACATCTTACCTGCTTGGCCTTTCGGGAGCTGCAGCGGCTCCAGGGACAGGTGCCGGCTCTGCGCGGTTAGCAGCTGGCTTCCTGCGTGGAACCAACGCAGGGTAGCAGGTGGCCGTGACGTGGGGACAAGGACGTCACACACAGTGCAACCAAAAGATAGTCTACAAGCTTGCAAGTGGAGCTATAGGCTGAGCTGCTGTGCTGGGGAACATGTGCGCTGGCAACCTGACGGCGGTGCTGTGTTGTGGCGGTCAAGGCGGCGGGCATGAGGCCAGGTCGTGGCCAGTGTTCGTTGACACGACAGGGCGACGCACGAGGTGAGCGCCGCCGAGGCAGAGCCAAGGGCAACCAAGGGACATAGCCGTTGGCCAGCGCGCAGAAGACTGCTTGTGTGCATAGCTGTCGCCGGAGCGGAATTGACCAGCCCATCTGTCTTACGGCAAGACTTGCCCTGTCTCAAGTAGACGAGCTGTCCATCCACGAGCATCTCGGCATCAGCGTATCCTGCTGACCGCAAGAGGCCCACAGAATGCTGCGACAGCCAAAGCGCTCCAGCTTCGGCGTCGGCTGCCCCATCATCATTGTCAGGTTGTTTCGAGTAAACGCGACGAATAGCTTGCTTCTCCTCGCGTTGTGGAAAGCTAGCAGACTTGGCGATGCCCCAGAAGCCAGCGCCAACAGCGCCCAATGCGCCCAAAGCCAGTGGAAAATGTGCCATCGGCAGGAAGGCTTTTTAGCACGCCATCATGGCGGTTGCAGCCTGGCAAAGGCTGGCCAAGCGCGGTTGGGCGTGTGCCGAGAGCCTTGTTTCCCCTCCTGAGCTTCAAGGGAATTGTGTGCCTCACGATGCGATGTGGGCAGGTGGTGAGGGAGCTGTGCGCCTTTGGGGCTTCGTGGAGACCTACAACCCCTTTGCCCCATGCAAGTGGGCCAGACGCAAGCTCGTCACAACCCCAAGCACCTCACGGTGACACACAAACATCAACGTCACGCGTATTCATTCTCGCGTTGCTGCACGCTGCTCTAGAAGCCAACTCCAACTTTCTCTCTTCGCTGAGCCAGTGCACCATGCTGGCCAACGCGTGCAAAGGACAGGCTCGGTAAGCAGCATGGCCATGGACTTGCTGCATGCGCGATCGCCTGGTCCCTTGATATCGTGCAACAATCACCGAACCCTGGACGTCTCGCGGCGGCCGGTCGATGCTTGAAACTCCCAGTCTCAGCTTGCACATGACGAAGACGCGCTTCCGGTCGTGCTTCGCCGCGGGGAGGCCGGCACATAACAGTTCCGTGTGCATCTATGTTGCCGCGACGCGACCCAGGACGCCGCCCCCTGTGCGCCCGCGGCGCACGCAGCTTGCAACGTTGGATGCTAGGCTCCCAACCCCCTTGCCCTGGGGCTGCACGTACCGCAGGGTGGTGGCACGTACAGCTCGCCTGGCGGCCCCGCTGCGGACTGGCTCCACCCGTGCCGCCGTCGTCATGCAAGCCGTCGCCGTCGGGTCAAAGCTGCCCGAGGCCAAGTTCAAGTGGGTGCCGTCAGATGACGCCTCACAATCCAACCTCCTCACCTCCCAGCCAACCGTAGCGACGCTCCGCGGGGGCAGCCGGCGGCCAGCACACCTGCCAGGCTGCCACCCACACACCGCCGCAGCTCGGCATCAAGCCGTAGCTGCCCCGCCCACTGTGCGGCACGGCCCCCCCCCTCCCGCTCACTTATCCGTTTCCCCTCCTTCTCATTGGATCCCCTACCTATCCTTCACGTGCTCGCCGGGCCTCATTACCCCTCGCCGCCAGGTACTTTGACGGCGAGGGCCAGATGCGGGACATCACGGTCGAGGAGCTGACCAAGGGCAAGAAGGTGTGGATCACGCGCCCGCGAACCTGCGCATCTTTGACAGCGCCCTTGCTGCTGATCTGCACACCGCCCCCAGCGCCCGCAACTCCCAGCGTCCTAGCAGGCGCAGCCGCGGCCCTGCTTTTTTCCCTGCGACCCCGTTGATGCGACCGGCCTGCAGGGCAGCTGCCGCTCTCTCACGAACATTGCCACCGCCTTCCTGCCGTCTTCACTCTGCGGGCTGCAGGTTGTGCTGTTCGCCGTGCCCGGCGCCTTCACGCCCACCTGCTCGCTCAAGTACGTGACCAGTCACAGCTTCACCTTCCCGTGCCACTTTACCTTTTATAGAGCGTCTGGTAGCAGGTTTCGCAGAACCGGTTGTCACAGCGCCAGCAGTCCGACTACAAGCTCATGCAGTCTGCGCAGGCCAAAGTCCTGGGGGTGCCGCGGTGGCCTCCTTGGCGTCGCTGCCCATGCAATCACCCTTGCCGCCGTTAGCCACGTGGTGCTCGTGGCTCCGGCCGTGGGCGCCGAGCCGCTCCGCCGTGCCTTGCGGCCGCCCTTGCCGCCACCCATGACATCACCGCCCTTCGCCACCCCCGCAGGCACGTGCCGGGCTTCGTGGATAAGGCGGACGAGCTGAAGACCAAGGTGGGGGCGCTGGGCGGGGCGGGGCCTCAGGGCTGGGGCTGCGCGGGTCGCCTGGCCGTGGGGCGAGGGCGGGAGCACCTGGTCCCGTGGGGTTGAAGGGCTCAAGACCAAGTGGGGCTGCAGGGCGGGACGGGGGTCCATGGAGACTGGAGAGGCCATACGCTATCGACGGAGACGGGGGCCGTATGGCGGAACGGGTGCTGGGGCGGGGGTCCGCAGGGGCGGGGGGCACTGGATCTGGGGGCATGCGGCTGCATGGGGCAAGAAGCCTTGTGGCGAGGATGAGAGCACACTGGCCCCTAGGATGGAATGGACAAGGCTCCAAGGTTGGGCTGCAGGGCGGGGCTGGGTGGGGTTCGTGCAGAGGACATGTGCTCATGACGATGAGGCGGTTGCTGGAGCGGGGGCCTTGGGACGCGGTGAAGTGGGTGCGACGGGACGTTGTTGGGAGTCATGCTGCTGGCTACACTGGGCGCTGGCGCTGTTTCTGGCATGTGGCTGCAGCTGCACGAGGCCTTCGCCGCGCATACTAAAGCAGTGGCCGGGGGGCCCGTGGTCGTGACCTCTGGAGAGCGGGGTGCAGCAGCTGAAGGCCTTGGCGCGTTGTTCCTGCTCTCGTAAACAGGGCAACCACTTGCAGCGCCGATGTGGCCCGTGGGGTCCCTGCACGGGGGCCCGCACTGTACTCGCCTCTCCATGCCAACCCACGCACGACCTGACGCCACGCCTGCTACCTCCCGCCGCTGCTCTCCCCTCTGTCCCCCGTGTCCAGGGCGTGGACACCATTGCCTGCGTGTCGGTCAACGACGCGTTCGTGATGGCGGCCTGGGGCAAGGACCTCAAGGCGGGCGACAAGGTGAGCGGCGGCCCCCCACACACACACAAAGGACCGCACTCGCGGCCATGCGTCGTCCGATCCCACCCGCCGCAAGGGTGATTGCCACGGCCGCTTCGTGCATGGCCTCCCGCCTGCCATCTTGGCCTGGGCTTGCCAGCCAACATCACTACCATTTTCGCAAGCTCATACTCCACGCAACTCCCCCGCCCGTCCTCTTGCTGCAGCTGCTGGCCCCTAGTGGCGTTCGTGCAAGTTTGCCCCCGGCCTGCTGTTTACGACGCAACAAAATCGCTGGCCTGTGCCTCTCTTGCCCTACCCTCTCCCTCGTCTCACCTGCCTGCCTCGCTCAGGTGCTGATGCTGGCGGACGGCAACGGGCAGTTCACCAAGGCCCTGGGCGTGGAGCTGGACCTGGTGGACAAGGGCCTGGGCATGCGCTCGCGGCGCTACTCGATGTACTGCGAGGACGGCGTGGTCAAGGTGGGGCCGGGGCCGGCAGGGGCTCGGGCGTGGCAAGGGGAGGAGAGGGTGGGGCCCAAGGGACGGGATGCAGGGGTCGGGGAGGTAAGGGGAGGCAAGGGAGGCCATCCGCGAGGGCGGACAGGCCAGGTTGACGGCGCGCCTGCGTTTGAGCCTGCCGGGCCACCCGCCGCTGTGCAAAGCATTATGCTGTTAAGAATAGAAATGCTGTGCCGCCGCTTCCCTACTGTTGCCTTGTGGCCCCGTGCAGATCCTGCACCTGGAGGAGGGCGGCGCCTTTACGGTGTCGTCGGCTGAGGACATGCTGGCTTCCATGCCGTGAGAAGGAGCAGGAGCAGCAGCAGGTACAGGAGCAATAGCGGCTTAGACCTGGAGGGAAGGGGGCAGGGACCGGCGGCGGTGCAAGGCTTGGGGGCTGGGGCTGAATGATGGGCAGAGACCGCCGCTCGTCGCCGCTCGTGTGAGCATTGCAGCGGGGGTTGCTGGGCGCAATTCTGGCGGCTGCAATGCAAGGTGGTGGTTGGAGGGGGGTGGCTGTAGGCAGGAGCATGTGTACAAGGTGATTGGCGGCAGCAATAGCACGGCTCCGCTGCCAGCTTCTGTTGAGACTTGCATGCCGCGGACAGATGCGGCATATGGCGGTTGTGTTGGACGGTTCCTGACGGTTCGCGGCCCGGAAACGGCATTCTGGGCGCGGCGGCCAGTGGGGTGGTACAGCTGCAATGCATGTGGTAACAGGTGCAAGCAATCAACATGCCGTGATGGAAGCCCGTGGCACGAGCGTCGCAAAGGCGAACGCGCTTCTGCACGCCGGGGGCGACGGGGTAACTACGTGCCTCGAGGCTCAGCGCCTGGCATCCACACTCGGACCCGCCGCAGCACAACGAAGCAGCTCATAACTGTGACAGCGACGCTGCGGCATTACTCCTTGAAAGCCGTTGTAGAGCTCTTGTCCGTGACGATAACGGCGAACCAACTCGTCTTGTGTGCGCCCTTGCAACTGGCTGCCGAATTACCGAGTGAGCATCCCACATGAACACGTATTGCTTGGCGTAGAACAACAGGAGCACCGCGCGCTCGGCGAGCTCCAGGGCGAGCTCTCAGAACCTCGTGCGCAATGCGCAGCCAGGGACACGCTTGTCGCCATGGGATACGCACGTCAAAGCAATTGAGCGCTGCACGGCCGCATCTGCCTGGCGTCGCGCTGATGCAAGTGCGCATGCCGTGCCGGCGCTTGCTCGGCGAGCCAGCGTCTGCGTCGGCAGTGCGACGTAGCTTATATTTCGTGCCTCGCTCGCTAATTGTTGACAGCTGCGCGGAGGGCACACCTGCCGACCCTCGACAACCCAGCCTATCTGAATCCGCGGGCGACCCCAGCCCTGTCGCCGTGGACACAGCGCATCAGCCAAGCTCCGCTTCGGACGTGAACAGCTCACAAGAGGCTTCCGCGCCAGCTGCCACGTCCGCCGAGGCCAGCGGCGACGCGCAGCCCTCCACCAGCGGCAGCACGGCGCCCTGGCCCGGCGCTGCCTCCCTGCCGGATCCCGCCTCCACACACCTCGACCCCGCCGAGCCCGACAGCTCCACAGCTCCCGACCCCTCCACCACCACACCCTCCTCCCCGCCCTCTGATGCGCGCAAGTGGCAGCCACGCAACGGCCAGCCCCGCTTCGGGCCGCCCTACGCGCACTGCATGGCGTTCCGCTACTCGTGGCCCAAGCCGCGGCCCTGGCGCGAGCGGCCCGCCTTCCTGGAAGACTATGCGGTGCCGCCCGGCTACAACTTCAACGTCAATTCCTTCCTGGGCAAGAAGGACGCGCACGATGGAAAGTACCTGGTGCAGCAGGCCAGGTGAGGGTGCCGTGCACAGCGGTACGCGGTGAGCGGTGGCGGGTGGTGGCTGGGGTGCACGGAGCCAGGCACGGGCTTGGGGCGTTCGGGGGGCGGGCCTCCGCCTCCACGTCCTCCAGCTACCGGGCTTCAAGTGGCCCATATGGTTTCCTCGCCGCCTGAGCCAAGGCTCCGCCGTGGCAAGGCTCCATTCGTGACCCTCCCCGTGCCCCGCCCTGCAGCTACCGGGACTTCCTGGCCTCCTATGACGAGGCGCTGCGGGCGGGGTACGCCATGTTTCTCACCGAGAACTACCAGAACCAGGTGCGCGGCGGCTCGCTTTCCCGCTGTCTTAGCTGTCTTGGCTGCCTTTCCTGGCTCGCCGCACTGCCGCAGCCGCGCCGGGCCTTCACGGGCCGAGGACGTGCTCGTGGGCCAAACCGCAGGCCCCACACGCCCTCACGCCACCCGAAATCCTCATTCCTGCCAGGTGTTCCGCTACTTTGTGGAGCTGGACTGGGACTGGACCACGGACCTGGACACGGTCATGTCGGTCACGCCGCAGCTCATCGACCTCATCGCGACCACCGCCGGCGACTTTTACGGCAACCCCTCGGCCACCTCATACATCCTGTCGGTGCGCAGCCCTTACAAGGTGCATCTCAACTTCCCGCAGCTGCTCACCACCGAGCTGCTCGCGTCGCTGTGCCGCGACCGCATCCTGGACGCCTGCCGCACCACGTTCCCCGAGTACGACGGCAAGCTGGACTGGGAGCGGCTGGTGGACTACCCGCACGGCAGCCTGCGCATGCTGGGCAGCCGCAAAGCGCCGCACATGGACACAGACCCGGTGTGGGTGGGCGACAAGGCCTACCACCCCGCCAAGTAAGGCCGCACCACACAGGGCGCTGGAGTCGCTGGCGGTTCCATGTGTTGTGCATCGGCAGGGTGCTGGCCAGTGGTCCGTCTGCGGGAGCGCACGTAGCAGCCGGCACCCGCAAACATTGCCGTCCTGGCCGCTGAGGTCGTGGCCTGCGCCGCGCCGCCGCAGGCTGGTGGGGGGGCGCTGGCGGCCCGGCCACATCACCCCGCAGCTGCTCAAGGCCACCAGCATCTTCCCCTCGCGGGAGCAGGTGGCGGCCTTCGAGCGCTCGCCCGCATACCTGGACATGGTGTATGCGGACATGGGGTGAGCAGCGGAGCGCGCGCCCTGGCCCGTGCTTTCATGAGCTCGCACGCCACAGGGGCGCCGCAGGGCAGCTGTAGCGGCCGAGGGGCAGCGCACACCGCACCTGATGCCGGGCCTCCCGGGCGGGCGGCCCTGCGCCCCGCAGCGCGTACCAGGCTAAGATGGAGGAGCGCCGCCGCAAGCGCGAGGAGCGGATGGCGGCGGCGGGCTACGCCGGCGGCGGCGGTGACGGGCAGTCGTCGGCCGGCAACCCGCCCGGCAGCTCCCGCATCCCGCTGGTGGTGAAGCTGGAGGTGCAGCCGGACGAGACGGTGGGTGGTTGGGCCGGACCGGCGGGCGTGCGGGGGTCGCGATGTGGGTCGGGACGGGTGCGGGTAGGGGAGGTCCAGCGACCAAGGAGGTAGCTCGTGCGGGCGTTGTGTGAGCGGTGTAATCGGCTCGAAACGGATGAGGAAATAAGCAAGGAGCAAGCTCCTTGGGCTGCCCGCTGCGGCTCTCAATAAAGCAAGACCCAGCGTGGAAGTCAGAGTGGCTGCGCCGGCGGTAGCCGAGGCGTCAATGATTTGCGCTGCTCCCTTTGCCCCTGCTGCCCCCCGCGCCCCCAGGTGCGGCTCAACGTCCACATCAAGCGCCGCTTCCGCACCAGGACGTACGGCGGCTACAGCAGGGGAGGCGGTGTCAGCAGCGGTGCCCAGGGGCAAGGCGGCGGCGTGGCGGAGCCGGCGGCAGGCGCGGGGGCTGTGCAGCAGGTGCCGCAACCGGAGCGCGCCGAGGCGGCGCCGCATGGCGAGCCGGGCGCGCAGCAGCAGGGCGAGGAGAGCCAGGCGGCGGCGCAGCCGGCGCGAGGGAGCGCCGGGGCGCCGGCGTCGGAAACAGCGGAGGCGGGTGTTGGCGGGGCGGCAGGCCTGGGCGCAGGAGTGGGCGCGGAGCGGGGGCCGCGGCCTGCCACGTGCAGCGGTGCTGAGGGTGCGGGGGCGGAGGGGGTGGAGGGGCACAGCAACGGGCTGCGCGCCGGCGCGTTGGTGGTCGTGGGGTCTACAGAAGGTGAGCTAGCGGGGGCGAGCGCGGGGCCCAGTGAAGGCACCGCACCGGGCCTGGGGGCTGGGGCAGGTGGGGATGCAGCTCTGGCGGCAGCAGGCGAGGCGCCGGCCGAGAACTGAGGTGCTGTCCTTGACGTGTAACCCGTTTGAGTAAAAGTGCGAGTACTGTACGCGAAGGCAGCACACGGTGTCCGGCGTTATCCCGCAACATATGGGTGTGACCACGGCACGTAGTAGCATACGGTACCCATGTTGACAGCATGCGCATGATGAAGCAGTCCAGTAGCACCAGCAGCACCAGCGCGGCGCACAGGAGGCCAGAGGCCCCCAGAGCACGGCAAGCTCTCGATGCCGGCGCGAGCCTCCTGCACAGGCATGGTTGCATGCCAGGCTGATGCATGTCACAGCCCCGCAACGCCAGCTACATTTTGTTCTTGTTCTCGCGCGTGGAGTAGACCTGGATGGCGCCATCAATGCCGCTGGTCTTGGTACCTCGCGGGCGGCATGTCTGGGCGCTTGTTCCCAACCGGCACATGTCCTTGACTTCATCTTTTTTTTAACCCGCTGGTGGGCGCCGTGACGTTGACGGGCAAGCAGCATACGATCTGGAGTTGCGCAGGAGTTGCCTTGTTGCAGCAGACGAGGGCTTTTACATAATCACCAGCGTGGAAGTCAGGCTAAGGCTTGGCAACCTGCCCTTCACTGCACGATCCAGCCGCCGCCACCGCCGTGCGCCACTGGCCGACACTTCCCGCTTACGTTCACAGACATGAGTATCCCAACATACAAATCAAGCGCCATGGTGTCTGCTGGCAACAGGCTAAGATGAGGCTGTTGCGGCGAGCTGCACAGCCTCACGGTTTGTTCCCCAGGATGCCCCGCGAGACAGCCCTCTGCCAAGCCCAAGGCCCAGCCGCACACTCCAAGCCAACCTATCCTAAAGAAGGTATCCAGGGTCTGCCAAGGCACACACGTATCGCGTCAGCTATGATATCCTGTGCGCCCCACCGCCGCCGAGCAAGGCAATGCACGCGAGCTATGGCAAGCAGCCCCATCACCGGCGCGAATTATCCGTCAGCTACGGGCATCGATTGTCCCAATCACAGGCACCGACAACCACAGGCATGTCTCGCAGCGAGCTTTATCACACCGCCAAATAAGCAGCGGTCACATACCAACCGTGTCACAGACACGGTGTCACTTGGCCCACGGCCAACCGGGTGCACACCTGTTTTCGGCTCTGTCCAGTTTGTCCTTCAGGTCATAGTCAAGTCTACACCGCTCGTTGGCACGCCGGCACCGCTGACGATGCGTCACGTTCACCGGGGCGGAGTTCGGCTATGGCCAGCGCAGCTCACTCGATGTCAAGGACCGTGGCTTCTTCGGTCCGGTTGAAGCACGTGCCACCGGCCGCTCACGCCGCGAAGCACAGGAAGCCCTTCTTGGCGGGCGGCGCAATGCGCTCGCCCTCCTCCAGCTCCCGGAATGCCCACATGTTCTGCTTGTCGTCCTTCTTCACAGCGGGCAACATGATCAGCTTCTGGACAAAGCCGGGGATCTTGAGCCGGGTCATGGTCTCGACCTTGGTCGCGTGGTCCTGGCGGGGGCAAGGGTTGGGCCAGGGCAGCTCGGGTCAGGGATAAGCGGGTGAGAGGCATGCCCGGCTGCGGCGGCGTAGCTTAACGCAGCGCTGCCTTGGTGCAGTGCGTGTTGGCACGAATGGATTGGTGTGAAGGGGCAGTGCATGAGGCGGCGCCCGGCGAGCAGCCGGCTAGGGCGTGGCAGCCGCGGCGCGACGGGGCCAACAGTCCGCAGTATGCGTTTACTTATGAGTTTAGATCAGGAAGCAGCATATGTGTGTGCTGCATGTACATGCTACCAGGCCCCAGCCGCACCATGGGCCGCAGGAAGTACGCCACGTCCTGGGGTTTCACGTGTCAGGGGTTGCGGGTTGGCACGAGTCAGGCCGAGTCGCGTAAGGGCTGCTACATCCTACACCGGCCGCTCAGCCCACAGTGCTGCCCGTGGACCTCCCCCACAGCAGTAGCGCCCCCACACACCATGGGCGTCAGGTCTGCCACGATCTTCTTCTCCGGCTCCATAATCTCCTTGGCGGTGAAATGCTTCCGCATCAGCGGCAGGCCCACAATCTCCTCCTCCTCCAGGTGCTCGCGCATCTGCAGCCGCATGGGAGGAAGGGAGGCATTGGCACCGGCCAGAAGCGACTGCCACAATCAGCCAGGATGCCAGGCAGCATCTACGACCTTGCCCAACGCTGGCTTATCAGCGGCGCGAGCTCGGGGCCGAGGACGCCGCTGGCGGCCCGTGTAAGCTCCTCCGCGGATGATGCCTTGCGCATACCAAAAGCAGCCCAGCTGGCGCTGCACAATGTTAGCCCCATGCCCAACTCGGTGTCGCCGGCAAGCTGCCCACCTGGTCGCGCATCTTGCCGAACACCTCCAGCAGCTCGGTGAGCGTCGCCTGCGGGTCAGGGCCAGCACAACAATGGGGCATCGTCAGCACACTGCCGCGTTGAGTTGACGGCCTGCAGCGCGCAAGCCGGATCTGCAGCAGCACAGCGCAGCGCAGCTTGCCGCGGCGCAACGCCACGCCAGCAACAAACGCCAAAGTATGAATCCCACCGCGGTAAGCCCCGTGCCAGGGTCATGGCCATGTGGGTCGATATGGGTCGATGTGGGTCGGGGCAAACCCTACGTCCTGCAGCCCTCCCGACATCGCACCTTGCACGTCTCCGGCGCGCCGGGCTTGAGGCTGTTGGTCAGATCACGCGACTTGTCCAGAAGGTCCATGAGGGTCTTGTGGTCGCTGCTCATCTTTGGCGGGACCTTGACGCGCTTCTCGAGGAATGGAAAGAAGATGGCTGCGAGGCAACACGGACACGCATCGTCAGGCGGGTGCTGCGCCACAGCGGCGCAGAGAGCCTCTCGTTCCAACTCCCCTGAGGCTTCACGCTACCGGCACCCACGCTGATTGTTCGCCGCTGCGACTCTGCTTGCATGCCTGTTGCGTGCCGCTGTGTGCTGGACTGCACACTCGGCAGGATCCAGGGGCACCCCGGCTCATGCGCGATCCCCAACTCACCCTCCTCGTGGTCGTGGTGCTTGTGGATGAAGTCGTACTGTCACATTGCAGATGGCAACGGCACGTGCACGGAAAGATGGGTTTCATGCGGTGACAGGCGCGATATGGGCACGAGCACAGGCCAGCTGCGGGTCGTGACCGGTGCATCTACCATCATCGGCGGCACGGCTCACCTGGTTGACGGACACCAGCTTGAGGTTGGCCACCTGCCACGCCTCCAGCGGCGAGCCAGACTCAACCTGCAGGGACGCCGCCCACTCAGCGTCAAGCAAGCAGTGCTGCCACGAAACGCACGAGGTGGCCGATGCAATGCGCGTCGCTGCCAGGGGCGGGCACCAAGCTGTTAAGAGGACCGGCTACGCGAGCAAGGCGTGGAGGTACATGCGCCACTCGGGGGGCAGGGGTGGGGCGTGCGGCAGTGCCGGCACGCACCATGGCCTTGGTCTTTTCCACAGCGGCGTAGAAATGGTCCATGGTGAACCTGTGGTGTCGGGCGAAAGGGGGGAAGGACCAACATCATGCCGGTCTGCCCTGCGGCAGCCCACCGAGGCAAGAGGGTCTGGTGCTGCCACACAGCCGTCCAAGACACGGATGGCCCTGTCAGCGGTGTCGCGCACCTGATAGAGTCGTGCGACAGCTTCCAGCCGTCCAGGCTGCCGGGCCAGGGCCAATTCTCGTTCGGCTCCATGATCCCAGTTACCTCCTCAGCGGTCATGCCCAGCGCCTTCAGCGCACTGTCGATGCTCGTGAACTCCACCTGCAGGACGCAAGGACAGCGGCAGGTGGGAGATATGGACTGCAGAGGCACTGTGCTGTTTGCGTCTGACAGGTAAGGCCCCTAGGCGTCGGTGTCTGCGTTAGGTGGGCGCAACTGCGTATTTGTAGTGGTCGACGGAAGCTCGGGGGCACGGGAACGAGGCAGGGGGTTTCGAGGCCCCCGACAGTCGTGTCTGTCTCACACCGCAGTTTCAGTACAACAGGAAAGCTGGCATCAGGTCGCTACGGTTGCCTTTGAAGTAGCGTTCGTGAAGCCGGAAGCCGACGATAAGTCAGACAGCATGAGCAAGCCGCATGAGGTGCTGCGACCGTTTTTCGACGGATACCGTGCGATGCGGTAACTCGAAGCGCGCGTACAGAAGCAAGCGAATGCCGCTGGCGAAGCCCGACGAATGCGCTGGCAGAAACCAAGGGGACACCCTACCTTCACGCCAGCAACCTCAACGGGCTGCGCAACCTCCACGCTCTCAGCTACGGCCGCCATTGTCACTGTGAGGGACGGGAGAGGGGTTAAGTTGCGGGGACGTCGCGCTGGTCCAACTGCCGAGTCATGTCCCTGCCCGAGTGCGGTGCAGGCCCCAAAGCGGCGGAGCCAACTGGTTGCTTGGAAGTAGTAGCAGGGACGCGTCTAGAGCTACGCAGCGCAAAATGTGGCGCAGACCCCTTGCCATTCCTAGGCAACGGAAAAGCACTTGAGCTACGCGACCAGCTGCAATGCAGGCGCTGAAACTACTGAATAAGCAACGCTGCTTGTCTAGTCTTCTGGCTCACCTGGTGCGAAGACAGCTGGCAAGGTGATGAAGAAGCACGCTCCGTGAAGCACGCTCCGTGATCGTTTGTCAATTGTGCGTGCTTGTATGTAGGTGTGATGTGCGAGCTTGCCTTTTGTGTGGCCGGAGAGGGCAGTTAGGCCGCAGCGCCCATGCAGCTCGAAGAGCCCGTCGTCGCTTCTTCGCGCATTCCCTCACCACGGCACGAACGCCTTGTTCCTGCAGCTAACATATCCAGGTTGGCTTTATAGGCTCAGAAACGGAACTTGCCGGATCCTTTTCATGGCGCCCAGCGCGCAGGCGCCGCTCTGCCCTCGGCGGCGCCTGTGGGCTACAACATATCTAACAGCATACGTAGTCGTCGGTAGGTTCCGGAAGCATGTCCGCGACGGCACGCACACACCCCAACCCGCCGCGCCCGTGGCCGTTGCCCGCAGCCGTGACGCTCTGGCACAGCGCTGTGCGTGTGCCGCGCGTGGCCCTGCCGCACGAGGACATAGATGCCCTGCAGGCGGCCGTGGCAAATCCGCTCGCCGCAGCGCTGCCTGCCACGATCACCGTTGTTGCAGTGTGTGAAGGTGCGTCGCCGGCCCTCACTACGCGGCACGCATCGCTGCTGCATAGCCCCTGAGCCGTACTTGCTCCTATATCCATGTATCATGCTGTCCCTGAAGCACAATCTTCCTTCTAGCCAGCACTGCAGTGCCCCGCGCCTGCCATGGGTCCTGCGCAGCACTTGCAGCCCCGACATTGCCCCTGCCCTCCCGACCGCGATGGGCACGTTCCATCCCCCAGGCACCGGCGCGGCGTGCCTCGAGTATGGGCGGGTCTCTTCCTACGCGGCGCGGCTCGGGGCGGCCGTGCTCAGGGAGGCCGGCACTGACGGCGCGCAGGTGCGGCGCCCGCCGGGGGGAGCGGATCGTGGCCAACCTCGGCACTGCCCCCGAGCTGTTCGACCAGCTACGCCGGGGATCGTGGACCACCACCACGTACGCATGCGTACCCTCTCGCACGCGCGTCTGCTTCCTCTCCAGCCCCCACGCCTGCCCTCCCCTGCATCCGCCCCGCCCGCTCCGCACCCCACACACCGCCGCAACCCGCCCCGCCCCACCTGCCCCGCCCCGCAGGCGCCGCTGACCGTCCGCGTGGTCCTTGACGCCCCCGGCTCCTGCAGCTCCTCCTCCTGGTCCTCGCCCGCAGCCAAGGCGCAGGCCGCGGCCGCCTCGGCGCCCGGCCCCGGCGCAGGCTCCGGTGGCCCCTCCGGCGGCGGCGGTGTGGGCTGCCTTGACCTTGCCTCCAACCGGCCGCTGCTGCGGTCGGTGCAGGCTCTGGGCGAGCGGGAGCTGGACGACTGGGCGTCGCAGCAGCTGGCGGGGCAGGACAGGTGCGGAGGCGAGACAGGGAACGCGGGAGAGGGGAGGCGGGCGAAGACAGGGGCAGGACATATGCTGCACGGCAATCGGGGCGGCTGGTCGGAAAAGAGAGGGGAAGGTGCAGGCAGAGAACGGAGAGGCCGAGCAGCTGCGGGGCAACTGCCGCGGTCGTGGGCACTGGCAAGGCCAGGCCGGGAGAAGCCAGGGGCTGCCCGTGCCCACATACCCCAACCTCACCCCACGTCTTCCTAATGCTGCCGCCACCACCGCCACCAGGCCCGGCCATTACGCGGTGCTGCTGCTGCCCGACCCCTGGATGGACCGAGCCGCGCCGCCGGCCGGCTTCGTGGGCCGCCGCCGGCTGGCGGCCGCGCGCTTCCCGGCGGCCGCTGGCCCGGGCGCCGGGGCCGTGGTGGCCCTGGTGGGGGCTATAGCGGGGCCGGCCTTCGCACAGCATCTGGGTAAGAGGGGCCCATGGCGGGCGGGTGGTTGCGCGCTGGGAAACGCGCTTGCTGGGGAGCATGCACTGCTCGGGCAAGGCCGTCGGGGGTGGTGAGTCCCTTGGCGCTCAGGCTGGGGCGTTGGGCTGACGCTTCTCGGGCGACGAAACGCTGACGATTCTTTTGCTTTCGTGCCACCAAACATGCCCCGGCCTGCCCCGGCAGCGCGGGACCAGCACCCGCCGCCGATCGGTGCCGAGAGGCCCTCAGCTGGGGCAGATGACGACGACGGCGGCATGCTGCCGCTGAGCGCCGCCGCGCAGCTGCACCTGTCCTTCAGCCTCTGCAACGCGCACCCTTCGCCCTACGCCGGCGCCGACAACGCCGCCGCGTTGGCGGCCGCGACCGCGGCCGGCAGCGCCGTGGACGCGAGCCGCGCCGCGGCCTTCACCTGGGCCTTTGCGTCGTTTGAAGCGCAGTTCGTGTCGCAGCTGAAGCAGCTGCTGGCGCCGGCAGCGCGGCTGACCGTGTCAAGCCAGGTGCGCCGCGGTGGCCAGGGCCACGCATGGCCGCATGGCCGATGGCCGCATGGCCGCATGGCCGGCCGCCCCACAAGCCTACAGGCGCGCCGTGCGGTGGGCCTGGCAGAGCGCTGGCTGCAACGTGTGGCCGCTGCCGGTTGCCAGCGTGTCACCGTACTAGACTTCCGCCACGGCGTCGCTTCTGCCCGCCCCAACCCTTGCCCCCAGATCCTGCACTTCACGCCCGCGCGCGTCAACGCCTCCTGGGACGCCGCGCGGGCCGCCTTCGTGGTCCCCTTCCACCAGCTGCCGTTCTTCACTGACAGCGCCTGGCCCTTAGACCCCGGCCGCACTGGCCTGCCCGCCTCCGCCTCCGGCGGCGGCGCGACGCCCTACGACGCCGACGCTGTCGTCGCCGGCAGCTGCAGCATTGCCGTGGGCGAGGCGCTCACGCCGCCGCCGCCGGCGATTGGTTCCACCGGCCGCGCCGCAGCAGTGGCGGCGGCGGAGGCCAAGGCGGCCGCGGCTCCGCCGCCGCTGCTGCCGCCGCCGCGGGCCGAAGCGCTGCCACCGGCGGTCCTCAACTTTGTGCTGTACGCGCCGCAGCCCTGGCAGCGGCCGCTGCTGCTGCTGGGGCCCGATGGGCAGCCCGCCCCGGCCAACGCGTTCACGGTGCCGGGCTGGGGCATGCTGCAGGTGGGGGCGAGGCCAAAGGCAGACGCGGCCGCTGCCAGGGGCTGGGGCCGTGGGAGACCGTTGCGGACCCCGAGGCCTTGCCCACGAACGCGTACCCCACGCCTCCAGCCTACGCCGCCTATCGCTGCTACCGGGACCGCGCCACGACCCTGCCCCCCTGCTGCCAGATGCAATGCCCCCGCCGCATGCAGGCCACCGCGCATGCCGCCCTCTCATACCATCAGCGCGAACCCTACGCCCTATGCCTCCCCGCCCCCCTCGCCCCGCCTCCGCTGCCGCCAGGTGCTGAACCAGGTGCCGCAGGCGGGCGCCATCCAGGCAGCCGTGGAGGGCGACGCCATGCAGGTCGGGCTGCGCTCCCTCCCCCCTGACGCCGATAAGGGCTGTCCATGTTGCCAGCCGGCCCACGCGAGCCACACGCCTCGAAGCGGACGCGTCAAGGGCGCCTGCCCCGGCCCACAGTCGGCCCCGGCTCTGACGCCAGCTCTTGCGCGCTGCCCGTCAGGCCTTCTCCATCGAGGTGGTGGAGCAGCTGCGCCGGCTGCTGGGCCTGGCGGCGGCGCGCCGCCGGCTGCTACGCCGCGCCGTGCCGGCGCGCAACGCCTCGGCATCCGCCGCACCGACGCAGACGCCCCCAGGGTCCGAGCAAGAGGGCGACGTCACCGCGCCGGTACGTGGCGGCGGCGGCATCGGTGTCCCAGTGGCCAACCGTTCCGCAGGCGGGCGCCCACGGCCGGCGCAGGGCCGCGTGCCGAGGTCGCACCTCGGCGGCCGATGAGACCGACCCGCAGGACTGGACTGCGCGGCACCGCTGCCAGGCACCCGTTGCACGCGCGCAGCAGCTGCCCGAGCTCTAGCTTATCCCCAGCTTCCATGGCCGCAACCCGCCTCAGGTCGGGCCCATCCGCGTGCTGACAGCGCTGCGCACGGGCCTGGCGCCCTGGGAGGCGGACGCGCTGCTGCGCCGCCGCACGCGCCAGGACGCTGCCGCTGCCGGGGCCACGCTGGGCGCGCTGGCGCGGCTGCTGCACGCCGTGCCGAGGCTGGCGCTGCCTGCTGCGGCGGGGGCTCTGGTCGAGGACGCAGCGGCGGCCCTCTGGCGGGCGCTTCGGCGGGCGGCGGAGGGGCGCTACGAGGAGGCGTCACGGTGAGCCTGTTGACCGTCGGGGAGGCTAGGGCGATTGTAGTGCGTGTGGCACGCCGTGCAACGTGCAACGCCCGTACGGCACCTGGGACGCCGCTCGCCCCGTCCATCCTTGCTCCTCACGGCTGCGTCTCACAGTCTGCCCTCCCACCGTGCCCTGCCCCCCTCACCAGGGCGGCCCAGGAGGCTCGCGCCTGGGCGGAGGCGGCCTTCTCGGACCCATCCCTGGCGGGCGCGCAGGCCGTGCCCGACACGCACGTCGTGGGGGTGTACCTCCCCTTCTGCCTGCCGGCCGCGGTACCTCTGCTGCAGGTACGCAGGGTGTTCGGCGCGTAACGGTGCGGCGAGGAGAGTTGAGAAGACGTGCGCGCCAGGCCCGGGCCTTGTCAAGTTGTGATCCCAAATCCGTGTGACCTCACATCCGTGTGTGATGTCACGTTTGTGTGACTTCACATCCGTGTGATCCGCAGGCGCTGTTCTACGAGGTACGGCGACGAAGGGGCAAGAAGCCGGCTGCAAACGGGACGCAATAGGCGTCATTGGAAATGGGCGGCGCGGCACCAAGGCCCAGCCTCATGGCGACGGAGTGCAGGGGCGCGCGATTTAGCGCACCGCAACAGCTCCCCGGTTCGCTGGTGCGCTGGGGCTTCCCGTGATCGCCCTTGTCTGCCCTTTGCCGTGCTTGTTGATGTGTAACTTGGTTTCTATGGCGTGGAAGCCCCAGCATCGGGGCGTAGGAAAGGGCCAGGCGCCCAAAGAAATGCATTGTTAATGATAAACTAGAACGAAGTCACAAAATGAGTATCTGTAGTTGTTGTGCTGTGATCTGCCGGATGCAGTGCCAGCGCAGTGCCTTGTAGCGTTGCGGCAGATGGGGGCGAGTAAAAGTTGATAGGCTGCAGCTAATGTAACTGACTGGTCCCAGTGCCTTGGTAACCGCCCCAGCGCCTTACCGCGGCGTGCCACGCCGCCGAGCAGCGACGGCGGCCACAAGACTGGTTACGTCCAGGGGAGCTCCCCCAGCTCTCCCCTGAGCCCCCCTGGTCACGTCAGACCCCAACTCTTAATGTCCCAGCCCCCGGTCTCGTTAGAATTCCCTGGTCATGTCACAGCTTCTGGGCAAGCCCTCGCTCGTATCACTGAAGCCTTCGTCGCGATATCATGGCAACTTCGCTGACCCGCGGACCCGTCACGCCCAGCTGTGCACGTAACAAACTGTAACATTCAATCACATCTGTGCATTATGGCTCATAAACTATGGCCAGCACGCGGACTCCTAGAGATGTTTGGTATGCTTGCAGAAACATCAAAATCTAAAGTTGAGGTGAGTGTGTAGTAGCGACTGCGCAATAGGGACTGTAGCCCGCAGGGGATCTGAGTTTGGTGCTTCCGCAAAGGCAAATCCCGAATTGGCACTTTTCGTGTGGAAAGCTAAAGCGTTGCTTCTTACGGAATTATCACAAGCGGAATCTGCCATACCCATCAGCCAATCAGCAACCACGCAAAGCATTCCAAAGCAAGGATGTCGTCGTCGCTGCTCAAGGCTGATTCTGCGGCTGTCCACGCCCGCTGCGCGGGTGCCGGCCCCAACAGGCGTATGACAGTCGTTCGCTGCTTTGCAACGGCTGGACGGCCAAACGTCGTGCGGTGCCCAGCGGTGGCCACGCGCAGCCTGCGCCCCAGCCGAGGACTGGCCGTCCGCGCCCTGGCCGCTGCCAAGGACATCTCACCAGAGGCCTACATCGTCCTGGTAGGCAATTGGCCTGGAAGATCTGCAGATTGTGCTGAAACCACGAGAATTGCTCCTTGCAACATGCATCACTCCGGAACAGAGGTCTCGCTTTCTGCTGCACAAACCGCTGCAGGGCGTGGCACAGTGCTACAAGAAAGACGCCGGCTCCTTATCACCCGTCATGGTCATCGAGCCGCTGTCGGCGTCGTCGCTGGAGTGCCTCGCCAACGGTCAGTGCACAGCACGCACCTCCCGCTTGACCCTCCCAGCCTGACCCTCTCCCTCGATGCATTGACCGCAGGTGCGCGCACCTCCTACAAGCTGGTCACCGGCATCACCTTTGGCGACGCTATGAAGCGGGCAAAGGATGCGCTGCCAGAGCCCTTCCGGTGCGGCCACCGGATAGCCGTGGTCACTTCTGCGTCAACGCTCCTGCGCTCGGCTGCCCACTAAATCCTGTTCCTGCGCATATGCCTTCAGGGAAGCCACCTTCTGTGAGAACTTCGAGTTCCGCATGGAGGCCGCCGCCCGCACCTGGATGCGCGAGCACGCACAGGACAACCTCATGTAAGCAGCACAGCGGGTCAGGGCGCTGCTCGCGTCATTTGAGCGCCCGGCACTCAGGGGCCCAGGACCGGCCCCGCCTGGTAGCAGCAACTCCCGGTCGCGGCTATGACGTGGCCCTGGCTCCCCTGCGCAGGGACATTGTGCCCCTGGGCAAGGTGCGCGGCAACTTCAACTTCAGCCTCGAGGACAAGCGCGTGCTGGTGGGTGCCTGGGGCCTGTAAACGTCGAAGGACTGGGCTCTAAGACCTGACGGGCGGTGGGTCTTCTCGCCCCTATGCTGCGGCTTCGAAGGAAGCACGTGGGAGAGGGGTTTGCCGCCAGCAGACTGGGGCTGCAGCGCTGGAGCATCGCAATTACACGGTTGCCGTCGGCAAGGATGGTTCCATGCGTTATGTCGAGCGCCGGGGCTAGCCGCCTTGTCGTTAAGCCCGTCCTCGCGCTGCGTGCACAGCCCGAGTCAGCGCCTTTGCCTGTATATCTTCGCGCTGCGCTTTGACTGCTGCTCATTGCTGCCGATTTCAGAACATGGACAACATTGTCAGCGACTCTGACAACGTCAAGCAGGACATGTCGATTGACGTGTACGGCCGCAAGAAGGCAGACGACTACGCTGCCAAGAACGTGAGTCAGGCAGCACCAGGGGGGCCAGGGGGTCCGATCCTGGGGGTTTTTAAACAGGTTTCGGCCTGCGAAGTCCTAGCGCCCGCCTCTGCCGGCGTGCCCGAGCACCCCTTGGCGTCAGCTGCAAAGCCATCGTGTCGATAAGGCGCGTCTGTGACCCTCGTGCTATCTGCACGCTGGAATGGTTGCCTGCCATATCAGCGGCATGGCCGAGCCCCGGGCTGCCGTGTGCGTTGCGCCCTCACAGGCGGCGGAGGAGCAGGCCCAGGCAGCGGAGGACGCTGTGACGGCCAAGAAGCTCAAGGAGGAGGAGGACCTGGACGCCCTGCTGCTGGCCTAGGGGCGACGGCGCACAGCACACGCATCTCCTGCTGGCGGCGTAGCGCCCGCAGGAGGGCCGGTGCGCGCACGCGTGACCGCGTGCATGGGGCACTGCAGCCTGGCTGGCAGCGCTGCGGGGCAACGATGGCGTGGGTTTTCAGGAACGCATTGGTGGCGTGGGGTGGGCCTGCTGTCGCGGCGAGCGTCGAGGCCGTTGCAGGAGAGCACTTTACTTCGGAGTCAAGATTGACGTCAAGGGCGCATCTAGGGGATGCCATCCAACCGGGAGGGGGCATCGGGATGTGCGGCGGTGGTAAGCTGGGCCAATGCCGTTATGTGGTTGAGGCCGAGATGTCAGGCGGCGGTGTGGCGGAGCAGGCCGCGGGCCGGGGTATTCCTGGTTGCGGCAGCTGTTCGCGGTGTCCTGTGTGTGCTTGGGCTGTGGTCGGTGCGCCGGGCTGCTCGTCTTGGGTGCCCCGCGTGCGCCCATGGCCCACGACACCGAACCCAAACCTGGGACCCAAACCCTTCTTTGCAGCGTATGCGCGGCACTGATACTGAATAAGCGGTGGCGGCGGTGTGCCGCTGCTGTTCGCAGCTCTAGAAAGACGTGGGCGGTTCTCTTGGGCCCAGTGTAGGGGTGCTGCCGCCGAGGTGTCACTGTTGCAAGCTGCAAGCAAACCTCCCCAGCTGCGCATGGGTGCATGGCTCGCCCCCAAAAAGAGGCCACCCAGACCAGACGCAAACAGTCGGTCATTATGCGGTTGTCGCCGGGGACATATGGGCAGCGAACTGTAACGACGTGTTGGCTTGTATGATTTGCCGGAGAGCAAAGGGATTGCATAGGGGCAGGGTTGGAGTGCTGTGAGCGTGAGGGAAGGGGGCAACGCAGAGCAAGGCGTGGGGTTGGTGCCATGTCATGCATCAGCAGGTGCTCCTTGAGGCAGCAGGCAGTCTGTGACACACAGCGACACCACTGTTGACCACTGCTACAGAAGGCATCGTCACAGGACGTTCCGCTTGTACACAGCGCAAACCTCCCCAGCTGCGCATGGGTGCAAACCCGAGTTATCAAACTGCCTTATAGCTCCCGTCCGCCGTTGAGGTGACATCCTCGCTATACATGACGTGATAGCAAGACACTTTGAATTTGAGGTTTCACTGGCTAAGCGTAATGTCTTCAGCCATGCAGAAGTGCGGGATTTGCTTTGAAGGGGTTGATGAGGCCGAGGACCATTGGAAGTAAGTCACAAGGCTGCTGCGGTCTTTCGAGGGCGCTAGGCGTGAGGTCGGCTAGCTCATGGCGCGCTTCCTGAAGGCTCGCGAGGTCCACAGCCACGGCATCCATGGACAGACCTCTCAAACCAGCGATGAAGCACGCGGCCTGCCGCGCGGTCCTTGGACCGGCCGCTGTTGAGCCGCACCCGTGACATAGCTCTCGCTTGCTGTCTCCCGTGCCCTTTCGTCCGCAACGGGGCCCCTCTCCCAGCGCCGCGCCCTGCGCCGGTGGTGCACTGCGCTCTTGGAGCCCTTTGCTTCGCGCTGCCGCCATCTGACTCCTGGCGCGACCGACCGGTGTGCCGCGCAGGGAGGTGGCCTGCTCCTTTCCCCGGTGCCCAGGTGGGGCCGTCCACGAGGAATGCTGGAAAACCTACCTGAAGCAGGCCAGCATGATTCGCCGCATGCAGGACTGTGCACAGAAGGTGAGCCCCTGCTGTCGGCGTCTTGCGCCATGGACACAGGCTGCTCGCTGCATGTGCTGTGGCTTGTTGGCTGATCCCAGCCTGCGCCCCACGCTTGCTGATGCTCTGTGTCCCCCTCCCCCAACCCGTTTTCCGACCCTTGCTCCGGGGCCAGAACGGCAATGGCTTCAATTGCTACGGTGAGCTCCCAGCTCGCTTGACGACGGTGCCTGTTGAGTTACAAGTGGCCAGGCCCATGCTACGACACGCGGGACCCCTGCCGCGCACACGCGGCTGGTTCTGAGCCCAGGGCGATGCACACTAATTACCGGTTATCTCCGCGCTGGATCGTCCGCCTCAACCACCCCTTGTGCTGAGGGCATGCGGCGTGACGGCGAACATCCACGCCCACTGCCTATCTTACCGCATGTACCTTGCCCGGCGGGCTCGTCAACACGCCCGAAACACTGTCCCCATCTGTCCTTGTGTCTGTCTGCAGCTACCCTTGACAACGGCCGCAAGTGCCCGGGCAACCTCCTGCGCACCAACACGCGCCTGCCTACCCGGCTCAAGGACAAGAAGCGCTCCGTCGCGCTCAGCAACGTGGCTGCTGTGGCCGCAGCCACCGCCAAGTCCGCGGCCGTCAAGCCGGGGGCAAAGCCGCCGGCGCTTTCATCGGTCGGAGCCATAGTACGCCGGGCCAACATTCCAGTCAAGTCCGGCACTGGTTCAGTGTCTGGAGTGACAGTGGGTGCCAGAGCCCCCACGAGCGGTGGAGGTGGAGGCGGTGCGGCCAAGCCGACGCAGGCGGTCGGCGCTGCGAAGCCCGGGGCGGCGGCAGCGGCGCGGCTGGCGGGCGCGAGCCCAGCGGCGGGCGACGACGGCTCACCGGCTGGGCCAGTGGTCATCCCGGGCTGGGAACCAGCGGAGAAGGTGGGTGAGCCCGGAGGGTGGCGTCTTGATAGGGGTGTGGCGGCGGCGATGAGCATCAGCAACTTCCGGCTACTGCGTACCCTCACTGCGCCCCCCTTGAGAGATTCGCAACTCGTTCGTTTCTCCCTTGGAACATCCCCCCTCCTCGCGCGCCGCCTGCACCCCGCAGCCGTCCAAGGCCCGCAAGGGCAAAGGCGGCAAGGCCGCGCCGGCCGAGCCCGCCCCCAGCAAGCCCAGCGCTGCAGCCGCTGGGGGCCTGCCCAACGGCGGCCCGCCGATGCCCACGTGGGGAGACATCCGCCTCGGCGGCGACCCCTCGACCCCGCCCGAGACCACCGACCCGGCGCCCGCCGGGGGCACGGGCGCGCTGGACGACGACAGCGACCCCATTGTGGAAATCGACCCCCTGTTCGAAGGCCAGGACGAAACTGGAGCCACCATCCAGGTGCGGGGGCGGAGCCTGCTGCGAAACGCCACCCGCAGGGTAACAGCATTGCGCGGCCCTCACGTTCCCAGTGAGGCACCGCGCACCTCGCGCGCGCCACACGTGGCGCAAGCCGCGGCGCAGCCCCTGCCCCGAGGTGCACCGGTGCGCGCCCTGCCGTCCCCGTGCCCCGGCCCCGCACCGCTGGCGCAGATCGTGATGGACCCCGTCACCGGCGAGTCGCTGCGGGTGGAGGACGCGTACGGCTCCGGTTACGAGCTGGTGGCCTACGACGACGGCGCCGGCAACCTGCTGCACGTAAGTTGCTGGGCAACTTGGCTGGTCCGTGTGGCTGGCGTTTCGTGCATGCCGCACCAAGCGCAGGCGCGCGGATGGGGGTGGAGGGCAGCGGGCGGCGGTGAGGGGCTAGCCAGTGCGCCGATCCGTGCGGCAGACGCGGCGCGCGGTTGCTGGGCGGCGGTTGCTGCGGGTGTAGGCAGGTGTGGGCGTGTGGCCCCTGCCGCGAGCGCGTGCCCAGCCGCGGCGTGGCGCAAGCAGCTGTCGCTGCGGGATGGCAAGAGGCTGTGCATGGTGAGCTCACTGAACGCCCTGCTGGCCTAGACGCCGTCCACAGGGCGTCGCTGTTCGGGCCTCGCGCCAGGCCGCCCTCGCGGCCCTCGCGGCCGCAGTGGTCCAGACCCCCGTGGAGCCGCCGGCGCCGCAGCCGGCCGCCGGCGCCAAGGCGCATGGAGTGGAGCGGGAGCCGAACGACGACCTCCTCGTTATCAGCCCCGAGGAGATCGAGCGCGTGGCCATGGAGCAGGCTTTGGCCGAGTCCTTGGCCCTGCAGCAGGCGGCGCAGACTTGGCGGCAGGCCGGTACGCACACGCCAGCGGCGGCAGATGACGAGGTACGGAGCCGGGTGTGACACGGATGTGCGTTGGGGTTCCCTCACATGGGAGGGGCGTCGATACCAGCGCATCGCATGCCCCATGTGCGCTCCCTGTCCGACCGACGCTCCTGGCCTGCCCGCCGTCGCAGGAGGACGAGGAGCTGAAGCGTGTGCTTGCGCTGTCGCTGGCCGAGGCCGAGAGCGACCGCGCCTGGCGCGAGCAGCTGGCCGCTGCCCAGCAGCTGCAGCAGGAGCAGCAGGCGGTCGTGCCGGACCCCGCGCCTCCGCCGGCGCCGCCCCAGCATCCCGCCGCCGCACGCGTGCCCGAAGCGACGCTGGCGCAGGAGCCGCCCGTCATGGTAATGCCCGCGCCCGCTGCTCAGCCGACAATGATCGCCGCCGCACCGCCGGCGGGCGACCCGAACACCCACTACGCCGTGCAGCTACGGCAGCCGCCGCCGTACCCTCAGGAGCTGCAGCAGCAGGCCTCCCTGGGCCGCGCGCTGCCGCCGGGCGCCTACACGCTGCCGCCGCCGCCGCAGCAGCAGCAGCAGCAGCAGGGGTGGCAGGCGCCGCCGCAGCCCTGGCAGCAGCTGCAGGGTTACCCGGGGCAGCAGCTGGCCTTTGCGGACCAGCAGCAGCAGTGGCACCACCAGGGGCCGCACTACCAGCAGCCATACCAGCACCCCAACCAGCAGCAGCCCCACCAGCAAGTGGTCTACGTGGCGGTGCCCGTGGGCCCCGAGCAGCTCGCCGCGTTCGGCTACGCACAGCCCACCTCGCCGCAGGGCCGGCACCCGGCGGGGCCCTACCGCGCGCTGCAGTACGCGCCAGCGCCCTACCAGGACGCCTCTGAAGCCGGCCCGGCCTACTTCCCGCAGCAGCAGCCGTACCTGCAGCAGCAGCCGCACCTGCAGCAGCAGCCGTATGCGCAGCAGCAGGGCCAGCCGCAGCAGGGCAGCGCGCAGCAGCTGGCAGCCGGCTCCGCCAACACAGGGCACCAGCTGCTGGGCGGCCTGGCCGCTCGGCCGCAGCCCCTGGCGGTGCTCCCCGGGGCCATGGCCTTCGACCCGCTCACGGCCAGGCCCTTCGCGCCCACGCCCGCGGCCGCAGCCGCGCCAGTGTTGGCGGCGGGGCTGGGGCACGCGGCGGCCAGCTCGGCGGCGGACGACGACGACATGGGGGAGCTCCTGCAGCTGCTGTGCGTGTGAGGCGCGTCGGAAGAGCACCCGCACGGGCCGACGAGGATGTGGTGGCACCGCGCGCTCCAGTCTGTGTGCGGAATGAGAGGCGCAGTGGCGCCTGGCGAGCATGGGCGGAGAGGGCCTTGGCAGGGGCCTGTTTGTGATAAGGCCTGGGGACTGCGCTATCACGCCGGGAATGCCATCCCGCAGGGGCTGCCTCTGCTTGCGCAGCTGAGCTGCTCCAGTTGCTTGCGTGCAGCGGGTTTGCGCGCCGAGGAGGATTGAAGCCAGAACGGTGGGGGTAGAACGGCGCCTAGGCTGGTGACACTGGGGCTGGCTGGTCGCCGGTAGCAGGCCGCCGTGTAGCAACGAGGAAAGTGGCTGTGGGATACTGGCGCTGGCAGTGCGAGTGCCGTCTGTGTGTATGTGGGAGGCGTGTGGTTGCCATGCTCAACCGGTGGCATACGAGGCCCGAATAAGAGGTGCGCCGCCACCATGCTAGGATAGGGGCACTGGGGCACCGCCGCCACCAGGCGCCGGCAGCTGACGCAGCCCGTGCTAGCCTTCTTGCAGCACGCACGCCTGTGCTCCTGCACGTCCTCACTGCCCAGCCGCCGCCGGGACGTTTATTTGAGGCGCGTGCCCCTCTATCTGAACCAGGAGGCCAAGGGCATAGTACTGGATGACCGAGCGGCGTGGCGACTGCCACATTCTCGCGGGTCTCGCACATCCTCCACGAGTGCGAATGACGGCCAACTTGCAGCTCCACCACTCGAAGACTGCGCCGGGTTAAAATCACGGGACCCCTTGTTTGAATTGCGCTCTGGCACGCGTTACGTTGCGTCCTATCACTCCTGCTGACGTGGCCAGTCAGGTAGCTGCCTGCCTCAGTGCCGGCAGCGACCCTATCCACAGCAGCAAACTGTACAGCAGTCCACACGCGATACGCAGCACAGAAGACTCCTTTCACTGGTGGCCCCCGGCAGCCTGCCGCCGGATCCTTTGCCGTGACCTCTTGCCCGTCCACCGGAGCATCTCAGCGGTGGGGAACCCTTCGGGGTCAGCCGCTAGCTTCCGACGTGCACGCCCCCCTTGCACTCCCGACCGACAGCCCTCTTCCAATCCAACCGCCCACCACACCCCACCCGCGTCAACCCAACCTGCGTCGCAGCTTCCGCACACGCACCCGCTCGCCACGCTCTCAGTCAGCGTCCGCGACTTTCAGCTCCAGCGTTACCGCGTTACAGCCGCCTGTACGGCGTCCGCCCTCCTTTGCTTGTCTCTCGTTTTCCCTCTCTGCACCCACCCACCACATATTCTACACACTGCTGCTGGCGCGGGGATAGCTTAGGCATCGCCGTCCCGCCGGCTGCTACTTGCCTGCAACTCGACACCATGCATCATGACTTCTCCTGACCAAGTCGCTGCGCGCCAACCCCAATCCACAGGTTCGGTTCCCGTTGCGTTGGGTTGGGCTGGGTTGTCGTGGCCCCGCGCCAGTAGCAGCCA
>BDDC01000541.1:45725-55895 GCA_001662425.1 Chlamydomonas sphaeroides
GTAGTTTATCATTAACACGCACGCAATCAAAGAGTCTAGCCATGACAGTGCAGCAATTCTCGGCAGCAGGTAAGCCCCCTGCCTGGTCGACATGCGGTCCGCAGGGCCACACAGCTGGCCCTGTCAAGAGAGAGACAGCGCTTCTCCTCCAGCACAGCTAAGCTGGTTAGATTGTGGGCCGACTGCGGCGTGGACGCCGCCCGGATGGCGGCCTGCGGGCGGTGAAGCGCGCGGGGCACCGGTACCAGGGTTGGGTCAGGGGAGGGAGCAATGCAGACGGGCTTGAGCGGCGTGCGTGCGTGCCACACAGGCAGCAGCTTCGCACCTATCTACGGCACGCGGCCGTGCGGGCGCGCGCAGCAACATCGGATGCTCGTCAGGAGCGGTTCAAGGAAGGAACGGAGCACGAGCCGGGCTGAACGGAGGCACTGCGTGCTGGCACACCTGCTGTAGCTGTGGCACCAGTCGCGCAATGCCGCCGGACGGCATGGACAGGGGGACGGCCAGGTTGGCAGCGTCCTGGGCGCAGGCTGCGGTGACAGCGCTGCAGGCGATGGTCTTGCGTGATACCCACTAGTATGTCATCGATACCTCCTGTTGATGTTGATCTATGCAGCTGCATGTGTATCTGCCAGCGCCAGCCTGCTGCCAGCGCCAGCCTGCTGCCAGCGCCAGCACTTGCTGTCAGCTGTCGAACAAAAAAACACGATAATATTGGTTGACAACACAAACAGTTGCTTGGAGGACACCCGCTAGTATTTGGGCGCATTCACATTACAGCGCCACAGCATTTCAGCAAGCGATATGAATAGCTTGAGTCTTCAACCTCGCACACTACCCGCAAGCCACGCAACACCACGCACGTGGTACAGCAGCGGCGGCTCACAATTTTCGGTATAACAACCCGTTGTTCGCCGTGTGCAAACCAGCAAACTTATTATAAGGACCATGCACGTAGACAACAGCAGTCTGAAGCTCCAAGAAAGCTATCACTCCATGCAAACTCCACACGGTAGGACATGACCGGCGCAGCTAGCTACCGCTGCAGCTCACATGCGGTACCGACAGGCCTGCTGCAACGCCCCCGTCCCAGCCATGCACACGAACCCCAACAAGGGGACCCCCCCATACACATGCTCATGCCGGGCTTGCTTGCAGTTGTTCTTGAGGACACTGAAAGCAGCATGGTTCCAGCCTTGCTTGCAGCACATGCAAGCGTCCCGCAAGGCCCACGCGCGGACACACCTGGGCCACGAGCACCTGGGCCATCAGCAGCTTGCAGGGGTGTTCAGGGCAGCACGTACGCCGTGGCGGTGCTGAGCCCACAGAAAGGCCTCAGCGTGCCGCCAGCGCGCTCTGCACCAAGTGCAGCTAGCTGCCGTTCGCACGACACTACGCAGCACATATAGCATATGAATGAAGGGGCTGGCGCGCCCACACCAAGCAAGGCATGCGGGCTGAGCCCGCTGTGCTGCACATGGCTCGCTGCTCGCTGCAGGCTTCCCGTGGTCGCTCGGCGTCACTCCACATGCATGTGTTGCGTTTTTATTGTTGCTCGGACGATTTGCGTCACAGGCCGTGCCTGTCTACCTAGCCTCGTGCAACCAGTGCGGGGCAATGGTCGCTGCAGTTCGCGACACCACACGCACACTTAAGCTCTAGATGGGCGCCCACTGCTGGGCACTACTGGGCACCAATCAATCAGCCAGGAAGGGATGCTGTAGATGCTGCTACTGGGCCGGCAGGGGTAGTTCATTCGGCAGAGTTGGGCCGCGATGCCACCGGCGTGTGCAGCAGCACCTTGAGGGGCGCGCCTGGCTCCTTAAGAGCCAGGAAGGATGTAGAAGGACTGAACCGGGCAAAAGTCGTAGGATGCGTCTGCGAAGGCGTACATGCAGCCACCGGGCATGTAGCTGCCGCAAATCTCTGTGGGGCAGGGAGGGGCGCAACAGGTGGGGGGTGTGCGGCGGTGAGGTGTGCGGTGGCGTTGGAGCTTGCATGATGCCGCACAGGGCGGCTACTCCCACGCCCGCCCGCCAGCTCTGGTGTACAACCGGCTCAGCAAGCAAGCCATAAACCGCTGTGTGTGGTTGGTGGCGTGGCCGGGCTCAAGAAGACAGGCTAAGAAGCTGGCATGAGAGCGTGCAGTGTGGAGCACACCATAGCACCGTGAGCCACGAGGCAAGCCCGCGACGCACCCTCCAGGGTATCGCAGCGCCTGCCGTCGGGCGAGCCCTTGATGAGCACATGGACCTGAAGGCGGCGGGGGGCGGGGGCGCACGGTCAGCATTGCGTGCATGGCAGCCTAACGTTGGGGCGACTTGCGTGGGAGCAGACGACACCAGCAGCCTGCAAACAGGACGGGTAGCCTCAAGCCAAGTGGTCACTCCTCGGGCAGAGCCGCATCAGCTTTTGCAAGCTGTGGTCTACGCCGTGGCCTGCTTTGCCGTCTCCGTCATTATAGCAGTCACGCTGGGGTTGACCTCTTCACGGTTACACTGATTCGGTATGCATGGGACGGATGGAACTACAATATGACAGTGTATGCCTCTGCATACATCACGCTCTTAATGGCACATGCCCCTCCCAGCCCCGCACCTTGAGGCCTCCCGTCAGCGCCGCGCTGGGGTCCACGTACACGCGAGCAATCTTGACGGCCGAGCACAGGGTCTCCGGCCAGCTGGGGCCGGCGGGCGCCGTGTAGGTCGCAAAGTGGCCCATGGTGCCGGGCGCGGTCTGAGGGTGGCGGTTGTGGGATGGGGGACAGGGGCTGTAAGGCGGACGTGCTCATGCTTTGGCAAATGGTGTGTGTTTGGGGTTGTCCTGCCATCACCTGGGGCAGGGCGTGTGAGGAGCGTTGGCCCTCCTGATCGATCGCCCCTACCTGATATATTCACAGCTTATTTAAACTTGCGGTGCTATTACTTTTATTACTACTGCCGCTGTCACCGGGGGCCGGGCGCAGGCCGCCACGGCACGTCGCTTGCACGCTGCCAAATCAGACACAGCCATCGAAAATATCGGGTACGAGACAAGCAGAACCAACTGCAATTCTTTGTTCTTTGTTTGTGATCGGGCAGGCACGCTTGACTGCCGGGGCTAGCTGCCAGACGGCGCCAAGCATCGGGCTGCTGTCGGCCCAGCCCAGTACCGTGCGCCATGCCTCTCGTGCGCCGCTCCTCACTCACAATGTTGGACCCGTCGGCGTAGCCATACGCAATGGAGCCGGCACAGCTCGGGTTGCCAAACAGGTTAAAAGCGTACGAGCGCCTCGCCTGCAAACATCGTGCCGTGAAAGCACACGTCAGACGCCAGCATCACGCGCAAGGCGCCAAGTGGTTCGCAGTTTCATGAAGGCCTACTGACATGCGCGCGCCACATCTCATTTGCACTGCTCGCCCCATGCTGCTCTAGCCACTAGTACGTACGCACCCTGGCTGCATCAAAGTCGGGTCGCTGCTTGATTGTGAATGTGACGAAGCGGTCCGTTCCTGGACCCTGCGTATCGATCTTGGGGTAGTCCTCCACCTCGAACGGCATGCGCGACAGCAAGCTGGCGGCTTTGGCACATGTGCCCAGCACCGGCTCGCAGATCTTGAACAGGTACGAATCCTGCGGCTTGGGCTTGGGGCCGGGCGGCGGCCGGGGCGACGGCGGGCTGGGCATGGGTGGCTTCGGGATGAACGTGTAGCCGGTGAGCAGGCGGCCAGCCTGCGGTGTAGGCGCCCGGATGGCAGCCTGTGGGTGTAATAGCGGGCAGGGCAGCACCAGGAATTGGTCAGGGGGGGAGCAGAGCAGACAGGGGCTTGAGCGACGTGCGTGCGTGCCACACAGGCCACAGGCAGGTTCGCATTTCTGATGTGCTGCGGTGCGGACGTGGTAGTATCGGATGCACTTAAAGGAGGGGTTCAAGGGAAGGAGCGTAGCAGAGCACGACCGGGGCTGGGCGGAGGCACGGCGTGCGAGCTGCCGCACCTGCGGCACCAGTCGCACGATGCCACCGGAGGGCATGGCCAGGGGGACGACCAGGTTGGCAGCGTCCTGGGCGCAGGCTGCGGTGACAGCGCTGCAGGCGATGGTGGCGGCCAGGTCGGCAGAGACGGCGGGCTGCATGTTGCAGGTGACGCCGGGCACGCCCAGCCGCGCCAGGAGGACGGCCAGCGTGGCGTCGGTGGCGCCGTCACCAATAACGACCGTGATCTGGTGCCACGCGAACGAGGGGCAGGGGAAAGGGTCGGGGTAGAGCATGGCATTACTGTGAGCAGGGCCCGGGCGGGCGGGTGGCTAGACGCAGGCCTGTCTACAGATGCGAAACAGCTGGCAGCAGCCTAGCATCCCGCCCTGACGAGGCTGCGGGGCTGTGGGCCCCTCCCCGTAGATTACGTAGATCCCAGCGCCGCTCACCGCCTTGCCCTCGACACCAAACGCGTCCACAATGCGTTGCGCGTTACGGACAGACAGCTCTCCCAGCTGTGAGTCGGCGATGATGAGGTTTGAGGCCTCGGCGGAAATGCCGTTGACGCTGCCAGCGAGGTCCGAGTCGGGTGCGTTCCCCATTGCGGCGATGATGGCCAGGACCACGGGATCTGTGGTACCGCGGCCGTCTGAGTTAAAGATCGTTGCACCCGCGCCTGTATCGCTTGAGTAAGCCTCGCAGTTCGGCAGCGCAATGTCCGGAGGCGGCGGCCGGGCGCGGAGCACCGTCGGGGGAGGCGATGGCGATGGTGACGGGTCAGTGGGGCCGGTCGGGTCGCTTGGGCCGCCGCCGTCGCCTGCGTCGTCGTCTATGGGCCCGTCATTGCAGCCTGGCGCGGTGGCAATGATGGCTTCTGACAGGAAGGCCGGGGCCACGTCCAGGAGGGAGGATGGCACCACGCGCAGGTAGCCTCCCGCTGACAGCGGCAGCTCCACGATGAGCGGCGCGCCCGTCTCGGTGGAGACGTGCGTGGCGATCGCCGAGGTGGAGGCGCAGCTGACGCCGTGCACCACCTCGCTGCCGTCGATGCTGATGGCGCCGGGCGCGGGTGAGACGCCGTCCGTGAAGGTCTGCCCCGGGTGCAGCGGGTCGCCGGAGGTGGGGTCCACGAGCACACAGCGCAGGCGGACACCGTTGTTGAGCGACGTGAGGAGGGAAATCGTGTCGGTGGAGTCGGGGGACAGGATGACTGAGGGAGAGCGGGGCAGCGAGCAACGGGCGGCGGCTTACGTCAGGCTCATGTATGTTGGGCGCCAAAGATGCCCATGCCTTGCTTGCCGTGTGTACATGTCGCCAAGGCTGAGGCAAAGCTGCAGGCTGGGGACTATGTACCAGCTCCTCGTCTCACCGGTGATGGTGTGGGCCGAGTCGGACGTCCACCGGATCAGTGCGTTGATGGGCGACTTGAGGACGGCCGTGGTCAGCGTGCGCAGCGCATCATCGGGGACCACCACGGCCGCCGTGTCGGCTGGCAGCGACTCATCCAGAGTGGTCTGCGTATTGCAACAAACAGCAACACGCGTACGCATGTGCGTTAGCGAGCGTCTTGGGATGATGCAAAACCTGTGTATGTTGACGCGAGCACATGCGAGGCAGTCAAGCAGAAACATAGCCACGATGGGCGTCCAGGTCGGGCTCGCACTCACCACCCCGAACGACGCGGTTACGAATGCTTCAAGCGACAGAGGTTGGTCGTCGGGCAGGCTGATACTCGTGACGCCTGCAATTCCACAGCAAGCCAAGCAAGCAAAGGGTGTGTTGGGAGAGGGCGGGCATCAAATGGCGCCCTGGTCAAGGGACTGTCATGCACTCAGAGGCTGAGCTGCTACGAGGCCACAGCAGCCCGGGCACCGCAGCCAGACAAATGCATGCTACAGATGCTGCAAATGCATGCGACAATGACTATCGACACAACCTCCACTTCCCGACTCACAGACACCAATGCGGTAGAGCACCGATGAAGAAAACCGCGGTGGCGGTGGGGCCAGTGGTGTAGGGGGCGGCGGTGGTCTCGGCGGTGGCGAGCTTGGTGGCGGCGGGCTTGGCGGAGGCTGGGGCTTGGCGGGCTTGGCCGGCGGCGGGCTGGGCAGGCCCTCGCAGCTCGTGAATGTGACGCCGCGCATCAGCAGCGCCCACACCTCCGCTGGATGAGAGTCGACCAGCGACAGCGGCACCAGCCGCAGCAGGCCGCCGCTTCCGTAAGGCCGCAGCTCCACGGCTACAGGCACCGTGCGGCCGCCCACGGTCGTCGTGAGGGCGGCCAGGTAGCTGAAGGGTGCGGCCGCACAACTGATGGCCTCAGTTGTGTTCGGGCCGACCGAGACAGAAGCGGCGTTTACCGTGACAGTGTTGGTCCAGCCAGTCGCGGCGCCTGTTGACACCAGGCGCCCTGTGGAGGCTGACACGAGCGCGCAGTTGACCGTGGTTCCCGCCAGCTCGGTGAGGATGGCTGCCAGGTTGGTGGTGCCTGGCGCCACGAAGACCGTGGTGGTGGTGGTGTCGCGGCGGCGTATGCGGCGTGTGACCTGCCCAGCCACAGCCGTATCGGCGAGCAGCTGACCCAAGACGCCATCAGACAGGAGCATGGACACCGCGTCCCCGGGGAAGGCGGCGGAGGGCCGGACCTGTGGCAGCGTAGGCACGGCGTGCATCGATTGATTGGAGGGGCGGGGTGCTGCGTGCTGGCAGCACTGGTACAAGGGTTAGCTGGGGTTGGGCAACAGGCTGGCATGCACGCAGGCGAGGTCCGCCCTGTCTGCCAGAGCCTTCGCAGCACCTGCATGCGCTGCCATGTTGTCACGCACGTCGTACATCAGCACGCATGCATGTGAGCGCGGCCCATACCTCGGGGAAGAAGCCATCAGCGAAGGTGCGCAGCGAGGTGTCCCTGGAGCTGGCGACATAGCTCACGCCCGAGCAGTCCACGCCGGCGGACCAGGTGCCCTCGGGTGCGGGTGGTGGCGGCTTATGCTTGCACGTGATGTCCTGCGGTGGTGGCAGCACACGGGCGGGGTGAGCTCGTACCCGACATGAGAGCATTGCAAGCTCGAGCCTAGCTTTCAACGCAGGCCGCGGCCGCCAACACCTTGGGTAGTCTAACGCGGCCGGCCGGCCGCGCCCTGTCCACCCCTGGCCCATCCCGGCCCCTGGTAGCTCCGTCCTGTGGCTGCTTTGGCTCTATGACATGAGGTCCAGCACCCTGTTGCTGCCGGTCCCGCTGCTCACCACGCCATTGGTGATTGCGGCGGCCACCTCTCCGGGTGCCACTTGCAGCAGGTTGAACGACACCAGGCGCAGCATGCCACCTGCGGAGATTCATGGGAATCACCATGGTCAGGGCCAAGGTGGAGGCCAGGTCATCACGCCGCTCCAGTCAGGGGCGTGTGCACTAGACTGCATGCACGCGGCACAAGCCACGATATGAGCAGAGCTGCATAGCAGAGCCCTGGTTGCGCATGTTGCAAGCACCCGTACTGGCTCCGTGGCATCGTCAGCCCCCGGACGCACCTCCCGGGATGTCCATCGAGACAGCCAGGGGCCGGGCACGGCCACCGACTTCAACAACGGACAGAGCCTTGACGCTTGCCGAGGCACCTGCGATCGACGCAAATGCAGGTGCAAGACATGGCGTAGGCAGGGCCTGTTCAGCTGAACTGGCAGGAGGGTACCGGTACACTTAAACCCTGCCAGGCCGTTTGGCAGCTACATTTCCATGCCATCCTCCGTCCATGATGGCGCCTTCGTGCTACTCACAGCTGATGTACTCGACGGCAAACGCGTCCGGCACACGACGGGCGGTGGCGGCCACAGCGATACGATTGGTCCAGGTGGCCGCCGTGCCGATGGGGTTGTTGGAGAACGGGTCCATCAGCGCACACCTGTTGTGAACCGCAAGGCAGCGCGGCGGTCATCGCCAACAGATACAACCTCGGGGGCTAGCCACGTCGCACAGGTGTCCCTGCGAGCCTAGCCCCAGGCTCACTTGACGCTGAGTCCCGCGATGGCGAGGATGGTGGCTGACAGGTCAATGGGGTCGACGCTGCTGGTGAGCAGCGCGGTCGAGGTGGCTGGCCGGCTGCGCACGCGGCGCATGGCAAGGCCGCGCACTTTGGCAGACACCTCGTCAGAGGCGGCCAGCTCGCCCATCACCATCCTGAAGCGGGCCGGGCCGGGGTCGGGGGTTGAAAACGCAACGCAGGCCAGTGCCGTCGCCTACACATGCCCAGGGCAGCGCACGCGACAAGCCGGGCGGGTAGCCTGGCTGGCAGCAAAGACGTAGTGGGCAGGCAGGCAGGCAGGACCGGCAGGCAGCAGCAAGCGCACCAGATATTGTCCGTCATGAAGATGGCAGCCGTGGACTCGGTGACGGGGTAGTCGATTTGTGTCTGCGGTGGTAGCGGGCATGTGAGTGTAAGGGTAAGGAGCAAGTCCACCCTGAGGGGTCCATGGATCCTGTGTCGCATGCTGCGTTGGATTGATCATATTTCGGAGCAGGTAGGCTGCAGGCAGGGAACCCTGACTGCCTCACTTGAGGGAAGTAGCTTGTGGCAAACGTGGCAATCTGCGGGGCAATCAAAGATCAGGCAGGCAGGTTGCCAAAGCACATAGTCGCCAAGGAGCGCATGCCGGCACGATTAGCACGATATGCCCACGGAAAAGGCCTAGCAGGCATGGCCGGATGCATGCACGGGTTACGACACGGCTGCAGTCAGGCGCTCACCAGCGGGTCGTCGCTGGAGCCGGCAATATAGCCGGAACCTGCACGCAAAGGGACATCGGGGTGATGTATGCATACATGCGGCACGTGAAGGACGTCTGGTCGCAGCCCAGTAGTGTGTCGGCGACCCAGACCGATGCTTGCGCTGGGGCGCCTGGCCTCTGCCATGGAACGGTGCGTCGTCCAGGTGCTGGTTCGGCAGCAACGCAGGGCCAGCAGATCGGTGGCCAGTCAGGTGCTGCTAGCTACGCTACACACCTCCTTCTTGGCAGTCGCACGCGTAGACCACGGGGGCGTCCAGCAGCGCAATGGGGGAGTTGGGAGGCCTGCGTGGGGATGGCGGCGGCGGCCGGGGTGACGGCAGTGGAGGGGGGCAGTGTGTGGCAGGTGGTCATCCGTGCAGCCCATGCACCCCGGGCAGCGGCTATTGGCATGCCACTCGTTGTTCATCACCAATGCGTCATGAATGTGTGACGTGCCTGGGCGGAGAGGGAGGCGATGGTGATGGCGGCTGCGGCCGTGGTGGAGAAGGCGAAGGCGGGTCGGGCGGCACATTGAAGGGGCGAGGTGGCGGTGAAGGTGGCGGCGGGGAAGGCGGTGGTGGAGTGTCGGGTGGTGGCAACGGCGTGCCAGGTGTTGGTGGAGGGCTCAGTGGTGGTGGCGGCAGTGACGAGATCGACGGCGGCGGTGGCGGCAACTCAGGCGGCGGTGGCGGCGGTGGCGGCGGTGGCGAGTCATCCGCGATGATCACCACACGATCCGGCGGCGGTGGCGGCGGCGGCGACTCGGGCGGCGGCGGTGGCGGTGGTGAGTTGGGTGGTGGCGGCGGTGGCGAGTCGGGTGGTGGCGGTGGCGGCGAGGGTGGGTCGACGACAATAACCTCCCTCATGCACGTGCTCTCGGCCACGGCTGAGATGCATGGCGGCATGCCGGGTATGGCGTCCAGGCTGGCCCGGATGCCGTAGCCGCCCAGATCGCTCCGGCAAAGCGCCTGCAGCCGGCGCTGCTGCCTGTGTCGCCAGGACCCGCCGCTCAGCGCATCGATCCAGGACGGAAGCGCCTGCGGCCATGGGCGCGGGTAGCGCCAGTGGGGTGCAGCGGGGCGAGGGGCAGTGAGCAGAAGGAGCTCAAAGCGTGCCGGGGATGGCTTGCTGTGCTGCATTGCTGTGCCGAAACAATGAATGCGACTCACCAGGTTGAGCTCTTCGCGCAGGCTCTGGCCCTCAGCCGTGGTGGGGAAGGCTCCACAGATCTCGACATAAGGCAGCTCTGCGTCTGGCACATAGCTGGGCGAGCAGGCGCTCTGTGCAAATGGTGTAAGCACGATGACACCTGCTGTAGCGGCGATGTCGTTTATGGATCCGGCAACAACATTGGACGTCGTGTCACACATGGTCTGGTCAAAGGTAACGAGCGGCTGGCCCTCAAGGTCGGTGGGCGGGATGAGCTCCATGCGGGCGCACACATTGCAGATGTC
>BDDC01000542.1:5415-53307 GCA_001662425.1 Chlamydomonas sphaeroides
GAGCCGCCGCCGCCCGACCGCGCCCGCCTGGCGGCCGCCGCCCGCAGCCAGCTGAAGCGCCTGCTGGCGGCACTGCGGACCGAGGCGGCGGCGGCGGCGGCGGCAGCAGCAGCCCTGACAGCAGTACCCACTCAGGCGGGCGCCGCAGGGGCCGCAGGGGCCGCAGGGGCCGCAGGGGCCGCAGGGGCCCTTGGCTCCGGCTCCGGCCCCGCGCCTCGCTCCGTGGCGGCGCTGCTGCTGGAGCTGGCTCAGGGCGTGTGCTCCGAGCTGCACATTGACGACCTGACCCTGGGGCCGGCGGCGGCAGCAGCGGGAGGGGTGCAGGCGGCGGCAGGAGGCAGGGCGCCGCCGGCGGGGCGAGGGGGTGCTGCGGCGGCCGGCGTCCGGGGCCAGCCGGCTGCGGATGCGGCGGTGGGTGCGGAGGCGGCGCAGGAGGCGGCGGCGCGCATGGCGGCTGCGATGGCGGCCGAGGGCGGCCTGGTGTCGCTGCTGGAGGCGGGCGGTGCGGAGGCGGCGGGTGCGCTGGGGGAACCCGCAGGGGGCGCAGCGTTGCGTTGGGCTGGGCCCCCTGCGTTGGGCTGGGCCCCCTGCGTTGGGCTGGGCCCCCTGCGTTGGGCGTTGGGCCCCCTGCTGGGCTTGGGCTGGGACCCCACACCTGCCATGTGGTCCTGTTTCTGGACACCCCGCATGACCCATGTGCGCTCGCCCCCTCCCTCGCAGACGAGTTTGAGGAGGCGTGCGAGCTGGCGCTCGCGCTGCGGGCCGCCGACCGCCGCCGCAGCAAGGGCGAGCCCTCCCCCGCGCTGGCGGCGGTGCTACCTGCGCAGCCCGCCGCGGCGGTGGCTGACGCGAGCCGGGCCGAGGGCGCCGTCGCGGCCGGCGGCGCCTCTGCCGTGGCGGAGGCGGAGGCGCAGGGCGCCGCGGCGCCTGGACCCCAAGCCCGGCCACTTGGCCCTGACGGGGTGGGGCCGGCCGCGCAGCCGGCCGGCGCCTCTGCGCCCGCGGCGGCGCCGCCGCTGCTGCGCTCGCAGCTGCTCGCCTTCTGCCGCCAGGCGCTGGCGGCGGCGGCGGGGGCCGGCGGCGGCGCCCTGCCGCTGGCGCCCGGCTCGCCCCTGGCTGGCGCCGTGGAGGCGGCCGCGTGCCGCCAGTTCGGCCCCCGGGCCTGGTCCCAGCTGCTGCCGGGCGTCAAGGGGCCCGCGGAGCTGCTGGCAGCCGGCGGGGACGAGGACGGCGGGCCGGGGCCGGGGCCGCTGTTTGCGCATGCGCTGCTGCTGGAGGGCGGTGCGGACGCCACCGACAAGGACGCCGGCGGCGGCCAGGAGGGCGGCGAGGCGGACGCCGGGCAGCGCGTGGCGGAGCCTGAGCAGGAGGAGGAGCAGCAGCTGCTGGCTGAGCTGGCGGCGCTGGCGGCGGCTCCGGTGGCGGCCGACGGGCTGGGCGCCGGCGGCGCGCCAGCGGCGCAGGTCCCCACGGACCTGGCCCTGGCCTGGCTCAATGGCGCGCTGGAGGCGGCGGGCGGCGGAGGCGGCGGAGCAGGCACGGCGGCGGGGCCCGACGGCCTGCCGCAGATGCTGGCGGCGGCGGCGGGCGACGCCGGCGGCGGCGTGCCGGCGGCGGCGGCGGTGGTGGCGCTGCCTTGCAGCGGCCTGACGGGCGGCGCCGGCGGCGGCGGGGCGGTGGTGGTGGTGGATGCAGCTGCCAGCAGCGGCGGCTTCGCAGAGGTGGGTGGGCGGCCCTGGCAGCCGCCGGGGTCGCACGGGAACACAGGCTGCGGCGCGTGTGACCGCGTGTTCCCGTGGGTGGCTTGCTACCGTCTCGCACCTCTCACCGGTTGCTGCTTGATCCCGGCAACCGCTTCCAAAGGCGCTGGCCTCACTGGACGCACCCGGTGCCGCCGCCGCCCTCCTGGGCCTGACGGCGGCGGCCGGCGGCGTGGCGGCGCTGCCGGCGGCGCTGCTGGCGGCGCTGGCGGAGGCGGCCGCGCAGCGGGCCCTCGACGACGTCGCCGCCGCCCAGCAGACCGGCGAGGCGGCGGCGAGGCAGCGGCGGCGGCGGCTGGCGAGGTACGGCCTGGAGGCGCCTCTGGCGCTGCCGGGGCCCTTTGCGGGCTGTCGCCGGCTGCTGGCGCTGCTGGTGCCGCCGCCGCTGCGGTCCGCGCTGGCGACGACGGAGGTGGCAGCCGAGGCGGTGGCGGCGGCGACGGCGCTGCCGTCGGGGCCGCGCTGGCGGGCGCTGGCGGCGCTGTGGCTGCTCGGCCGCCGGCTGGGCTGCACGCCGCTTGCGGCAGCAGCGGCAGCGGAGGTGCGCCGGTGTGCGGCCGCGGCTGCGGCTGCGGCGGTCGCCGCTGCCGCGCCAGCCCCTGCTGCCGCCGCGGCCGCCGTTGCCGGCGGCGACGACGGCGGCGAGGGCGACGATGAGATCGTGCTGGTGACTCCCAGGGGCAAGGCAATGGGGGCGTCCGCCCGCGGACCGGCAGCCACGGGTGCCCAGGCCGCCGCACCCTCCACGCAAGGCCCGGGGGCGTCAGTACCTGCCGCCTCCGCCGCCTCCGCCGCCTCCGCCGCGACGCTGGCGGTGGCCAGGGCGCTGGGCCCCGCGGCGGCGGCGGCGGCGGCGGCAGGCCCTGGCGGCGGCGGCGCAGCACTGGCAGCGCTGCGGGGCTCGGGGCTGCCGTCGTGGCGGCTGAGCCGGCGGGCGGACCCGGCTGCCGCGCGCGACGTCATTGACAGCATCCGGCAGCGGGTGGGTGCCAGCGGGTGCGGCACCGAGAGCCGTGGCGCGAGGGAGCATTGGAGGCATGGGTTGGTGGCGACATATCGGCACAACGGGCGAGGCAGCGGGCAGACCGTGGGGACTGAGACGGGCAACGGCGTGAGCGGGCGGGCGCGCTGCTGAACACGGCCACCCGCCCCCTCGCATGCCCTCCCTCCATGTGATTCCCCCCTGCCCTCCCTCCATGTGATCCCCCCCCCCCACGCCCTCTCTGCAGGAGTTTGGCGTGGGCGTGGCCGCGCCGCCCGAGCTGGCCGCGGTGCTGGCCTCGCAGGCCGCCCGTCTGCAGCGCTCGCTGGCGCGCCTGGCGGGCGAGCTGTACGGCGGGCGGGGGCACCTGGCGCTGGAGCTGGCGCAGAACGCGGACGACTGCAGGTGGGGCTGGGGAGGAGGGGAGGCTCCCTCTCACCCACCCTTCCTGCGCCCCCCTTCCACCTTTTCTCCCTACCCTCGACTCCCCCCCAGCTACCCGGCCGAGCTGGCTGGCTGCGGCGAGCTGCCCACGCTGGCGCTGGCTGTGGGGCCGCAGGGGCTGGTGGTGGCTTGCAACGAGGTGAGGGTTGGGGGGAGGGGGGGAGGGGAAGCGAGCCTGGACCTGCTGGGGTTCGTGCCCTGGCGCTGCTCGCGAGCAGAGCGTTCAGTGGGTGCGCCTCTGCCCCCTCCTCCCGCATCAGCGCGCTGAGCATCCCCAGGCTGCACCTAGCCCTCCCCTCCTCCCCCCACCGACCTGCGCGCCGCCGCCTCCGCCCTCCATCCCCCCTCGGCCCCTCCCCAGAGCGGCTTCACCGAGGCCGACGTGCGCGCGCTGTGCGATGTGGGCGCTAGCAGCAAGGCGGCGAAGGAGGGGCCCAAGAAGGAGGGGCCCAAGAAGCAGGAGCAGACGGGCGAGAAGGGCATCGGCTTCAAGAGCGTGTTTGCCGCCAGCGACACGCCTCGCGTGTACTCGGGCGGCTTTGCGTTCGGCTTTGACGCGCAGGTGGGTGCGGGGCGGTGGGGGAGAGGGAAGGGGAGCAGCAGGGAGGGGGTGGGACGGGCAGGCTGCATCGGCGGCCTAGCTGCCGGCGCCAAGGAGGGGCAGAGGGCGTGGAGGCAGTGCTGGAGAGGCGCGAGGCCAACCCGACCCGTCCCTTCCTCGCTGCCCACCTCCCTCGGCACCCCCACAGGACCCCAGCGGCCTGGGCTACGTGCTGCCGCAGCACCTCGACCCCGCCGCCGACCCCACCCTCACCCACCCTACCGCCGGCGCCACTGACAGCACCGCGGCAGCGCCCTCGCCGCTGCTGGCGCCGCCCCCGCCCGTGGGCCCCAGCGGCTGGGGCACCGTCATCGTGCTGCCCGCCTCGCGCCGCCTGCTGGAGCAGGGAGCGCCGCCACCAGGGAGCGGCAGCGACAGCGCTGCCAGCGCCGCCGCCAGCACCCCAGCGGGGCGGCCCAGCCCCTGGTCCTCGCTGGCCGCGGGCGTGGTGTCGGCGGTTCGGCCGGGGCTGCTGCTCTTCCTGCGGCGGCTGCGGGTGCTGCAGCTGTACGACCACAGCGCCGGCGTACGCCACACGCTGGAGCGGGCCGACGAGGAGGGCGGCTCGGTGGTCAGGGTGCGCGACGTCGGAGCTCGATGCACGATGCGGGCAGGAGGTCTGCGTGCGGCCGGTGCTGGTGGCCCGAGTCTGGAGCGACTCACCTCCCTCTGCTTGCTCGGTTGCTCCCGCCCCCGATCAGGTGACTTGGCGCGTGGAGACGCTGCCGCAGCCGGGCCCCCACGCGCCGCCGCCCCGGCTGCTGCGCTGCACGGTCCACACCTGGGTGCTGGGCGCCGCCGCCCTGGCGCGGCCGCCCGTGTCGCGAGGCTCCTCGGCGCCGGGCGGCCCGCGGCAGTCGCAGGGCACGACCGTGACGGTGGCGCTGCCGCTGCCGGCGGTGACTCTGGCGGGAGGGCAGGCAGACGCAGGGACCGCGGAAGGGGAGGGCGACGACAGCGGCGGCGAGGGCGAGGGGGGCGGCGGCGGCGGCGGCGGCGGCTACCGGCACGTGTGCCAGGTGCGGAGGGAGCGGGTGTGGGAGCAGGGGAGAGGAGCCGCCCTGGGTCTCTGGCTTTTCTGTCAAACTCTATCCTTGTCACTCCTCTCCTGTGCCCAACCCCACAACCCACAGGTCTACGCCACGCTGCCGCTGCGGCCCTCGGGCCTGCCCTTTGAGCTGCAGGTGCGGCAGCCCCGAGGGGTGGAGGGGCAAAGAGCCCGGGGCAGAGGGCGAGTCGGGCTCTCTGTCACTGCCTGCCGCTTCGCTGCTGCCGTGGCTTCCCCGACCCCCTCTTTTTCTCTCCGCCCTCGCAGGCAGACTGGCTGGTTCCGTCCAGCCGCGAGGACATCAGCAGCGGGGAGGCGTGGAACCAGATGCTGAGGGAGATGGTGGGGCGCGAGGGGTGGAAGCGTAGGAAGGGAAGCGCGGAGGGGGAGTAGGTCGGGAGGGCAGCAGGCATGCCCGCGTGGCGCTCTGGATGGCTGGCGCTGTGCCCTCCTCAACCATCTCCGCCCGCCTTGCTCTGCGCGCTGTGCATTCCCGCACCCCCTGGTGCCCGCCGCCTTCCTGGATGCGGCCCATGCCCCTCTGCCAAACACACACGCATCAACACACGAGCTTCCACCTTCCCCGCCCTCCCTTCCCCTCTGCCCGCACCCCCAGGTGCCCGCCGCCTTCCTGGCTGCGGCCCAGGCCGCCGCCCGCCTCAACCCCGCGCTGGCGCGAGGCGGCTGGCTGGCCTTCGTGCCGCCGCTGGGCGCCGCCGCCGGGGGAACGGCAGGAGGCTCGGGAGGCTCGGGGCCGCCGCTGATGCCCTTCCTGCGTCCGGTGGCGGGCGCGGTGGCGGCGGCGCTGCGCGCCGCGCCCTGCGTGCTGGCGCTGGCTCCGGCCCCCGGACGGGGCGGCGCTGACGACGGCTGGGCTTTGGAGCTGGTCCGGCCGGGGCAGGCGGTAGTGGGTGCCAGCCGGGTGAGGCGGGTGGGGTGTGTGGCGGGGGCCGGGGGCACGGGGTTGAGTATGGTCCGCGAGGGCACGATGCTCGATCGCAGCGAGGCGCTGCCTGACGTTTTATCTGGCACTGCTCCAAACCACCTCCCCCGCCGCCCCTCTGCAGGAGCTGCTGTCGCTGCTGCCGCCCCCCGCGCTGGCGGCCGCCACCGGCCTCCGCTACGCGCTCACGGACGGCCTCGCGGCTGCGGCCACAGAGCTGCTCCCCGGTGCCTCCCGGGGCATCGCAGCGGGCGGCGGCCTGGGGGCCCACGGGGCCCGGGGCTGCCCGCTGCCGGCCGTGGGGGTGCTGGCGGCGCTGGGGCTGCAGCAAGCCGGCGCACGGCACGCGGTGCCCACCCTGCAGGTGCGGGCCCGGGGCCTGGCGGCGGACTGGCCGTCAGGGGCGTTGGTGCCGCCAACCCTCTGCATGCAACTCACGTGGTGGCATCTGTTTGGCACGTGTTCCTACTCGCTGCTCTCGCCGCTTACCAGCCCCCAACGCCCTCACAAGCTGCCTGCCGCCGCCCTCACACGCTGCCAGGCCATGCTGGCGGCCGGCTGCGGACTGCCGCCGCCGCCCGCCGGCCCCGAGGGCGCCCAGTGGCGGTGGCGGCTGCTGGCGCTGCTGGAGGGGCTGCTGGAGGCGCGCGAGGTGGGGCTGGGGGCGGGTCGTGGGGGAGGAGGGGAAGGGCCGCGTGCCCCTCACCGGCACGGGCGACTGGGTTGGCAGGGGTGTCGACTACCGGATGACTCAGAGCCTCGCAAGCCGGCCGCGCCGCCGCCGTCCAACCACCCACGCCTCCCTGCTGGGCTGCCCCTCTACTCCTGTGCCCGCAGGTGCAGCAGCAGCAGGCGGCGGCGCTCGGCGGCGCCCTCGCCGGCGCCTCCGGCCCCTCCCTGGCGGCGCTGCTGGCGGCGCTGCGGCCGCTGCCGCTGGTGCCCCTCACGGGCGGCCGCTTCGCGCCGGCTGCGGCGGCGCTGCTGCCGCAGGGCGCGCTGCAACTGGCGGAGGCGGCCGCTGGCGAGGAGGAGGACGAGCAGGGCGGCGGCGGCGCGGCCGGGGAGGGCGCCGACAGCGAGGGGTCCGGCCCCAGCGGCGGCGGGCTGCTGGGCGAGGGGCGCTACGAGTACGGCTTTGAGGCGGAGCTGCCGCTGGTGGACCTGGCAGGTGGGATGCGGGGGAGGGCCGGGCTGGGTTGGTTAGATGGGGTCGAGCTGCACACACATGGCACGGCCTGCAAGCCAGCCGCACCGCTGCACCGCCCCCCCCGGCCATATCCAGCACCGCCCGCATGCCTATCCCTCCAGGCCTGCGCGCTCCCGCGGCCCTCGGTCCCCGGGCCCGGCCGCTCGCCCGCCTCGCGCTGCGCTGCCTGGCACGCCTGGGGCTGTCCTCGCCGCTGGCGCCGCCCGCCGTCATCGGCCGCTTCGTGCTGCCGGCGCTGCGGGCCGCCGCCGCGGAGCTGGGCCTGCAGGGCTCCTCCCCGGCTGCTGCTGCTGCCACCGCCGCCACCGAGCCTGCAGCCCTGACGCCGGCCCTGGCACGGCGGCTGGTGGGCCTGGCCGCATACCTGCTGCATCACCAGCACCTGGCGGCCGCTGGCACTGGCGCTGGGGCTGGCGGGGGAGCTGCGGGCAGCGCGGCGGAGTGGGCGGAGGCGCTGCTGTGGGTGGCGGCGCCGCCGGGCGGCGAGGAGGAGGAGCGAGGCGTAGAGGATGGAGCCGAGGGCGGGGAGGGGCCGCCGCAAGGCTGGGCGGTGCTGCCGTCGGCCGAGGGGCTGTGTCTGGGGCTCAGCTTCCCGGGGCGCGGCGGTCCGGCGGCGGCCGCCGCCGCGGCGGCGGGACCGGCGGCGGCGGCGGCGCTACGGTCGCTGGCGGCGGCGCTGCGCTCCCGGCGCGTGCCCTGCGTGCTGTGGTCGGCGGCCTACCTGCAGTACGGCACCGCCGCACAGTGGGCTGACTTCTGCGGCCCTGCGCTGCTGCGCTGCGGCTTCAGCTTCGTGCGCGCCACGCCGCCGCCGCCACCTGGTACGTCCGCCGCCGCCGCCGCCGGCGAGTGGCGCAGCAGCGACCTGGCGGCGCTGCTAGACAGCCTGGGAGTGCCGCCGGCGCCCGACGGCGACGCCGATGACGGCCCCGCCGCGCCGCCAGCCGCCTCGCTGACGGCCCTGCGCGGCACCGCCGCGCTCCTATCCGCCCTAGCGGCGACCGAGTACGGAGCCGCCTTGGCGGCGACGGCTGCGGCGGCAGGCGACGGCTCCTTCCTAGGCCAGCTGCGGCAGCGGCGGTGGCTGCCAGACACCTGGGGCGGTGCCGCCGCGCCCGCCGCTGCGGCGGCGCCGGCGGCGTCAGGGCAGCGTGAGGGCGCCGTTGTGCTGCCCAGCCGGCAGCTGCGGACGCTCCTAGGCTCGGCGGCGCGTTTCGCGTGCGCCGAGCTGGCGCCGGAGGGGCCGCTGGCGGCGGCGCTTGCGCTGCCGGCTGCGCCGTCGCTGGGTGTGGTGCTCAGCCAGCTGGCGCAGTGGCATTGCGCGGCGGCGGCCGCCCCGGATGCGGCGGCGAGTGCCGGCGACGGCGAGGATGAAGAGCGGCGTGGCGGAGGCGCGCCGGCGGCGGCACCGCAGCCGTCGGCGCCCGACCTGGTCCGCTGCTACCACTACCTGGCGGCGCTGGCAGAGGCGGAGGCGCCGGCTGAGGCGGCGGAGGCGGTCGAGGGAAGCGGCGACGGCGGCGCACTGGGCATGATCCGAATGGCCTTTGCCGCATCCCCTCTGCTGGGGCTGCCGCTGGGCCACGGCGGCGGCGGGCCGGGGCAGCAGCGGCTGGCATGGCTGGCACCGGAGCAGACGTTGTGGAGCCTGGGCCCGCTGGCGGCGGAGGCAGCGGCCGGCGGCGCGGCGGCGGCGGAGGCCGCAGCGCTGCTGCCGCCGCGGCTGGCGGAAGCCCTGCCGCCGGACGGGTCGCTCGAGTAAGGCTCCTTGCGCTCGCGCAAGGCCGCACTGCTGGACTGGCAGTCCCAAACGCAACCCACACCGCCCACTCGCTGCGCCAGACCGCGATACCGCCCACGCTGCTTCCTTCCCCTGCCGCCACATCCCTCCCTCCCTCCCCCTGGCCCTCCAGGTACCTCTTCGTGCGCTGCCTGGCGGTGGCCCGGGGGCCGGGCCCCGCCCAGCTGCTGCAGGCGCTGCGCACCGCGGCTGCGGAGGGCCGGGCGGCGGCGGCGCTGGTGCTGCTGGGCTGGCTGGGCGGGCAGCTGGCGGAGGCGGAGGCGGCGGAGCGGCAGCAGGTGGCGGCGGCCCTCCGCAGCGAGGCGCTGCTGCCGACGGCGGACGGCCGCTGGGTGGTGGCGCCGGCAGACGGCGGCGGCGCTGGCCGGCAGCAGCAGCTCCGGCAGCAGCAGCTCGCCGGCCGCCCTCGGCTGCTGGCGGTGGCAGACTGGGCGCTGCCGGCGGCGGCAGCCCCGCCGCCGCTGCCGTCAGCAGGCTGGGGCGCCGACGGTGATGGCGCCACGGCAGCCGAGCTCGGCGGTGCGCAAGGCGGCGGCGGCGGCGGCGGCGACTGGCGCTGGCGGCTGCACGACCCCGCCGCCGCGCTGCCGGCGCTGCTGCGGGCCGCCGCGGAGGCGGGCTGCGCCCTGGACATCGTGGGGCCTCCGCCCCCGGCCGCTGAGACGCTGGAGGGCGCAGCGCCAACGGTGGCCGCCGGTGGGGCTCTCAGCCCCGTGACGGCCAAGGGGCTGTGGCTGCTGCTGTGCGGCCCCGAGGCTGTGGCTCCTGACCACGAGCTCGGCTTCGGCCTGGGCCTGCCCCGCCTCAGCGCCACGCTCCAGCCGCGGCTGCGGCTGCTGGCCGGCGACGACACGTTTGGCCAGCCGCAGGTGGCGATGGCGCCGCCAGCGGCTCCTGCTGGCGGCGCCGCCGCTGCGTCGGCGGCGCGGCTGGTGGCGCGGCTCAACCAGCTGGCGCCGCTGCTGGGCCGCTGGGCGGCGGCGAGGGCGCAGGCGGCGGCGGAGGCCGAGGTCGGCGGCGGCGGCGAGGAGGCGCCGTGCGGCGGCTGGCGGGAGGCGGCGGCGGCGCTGCGCGTGGCGGCGGTGGCGGGCGGCGGTCCGGGGCTGGCGTACTCGCTGCCGGCTCTGGGGCTGGAGACACGGGTGCGGGGTTGGGGCTGGGCGCGTCCGTCATGGTCGGCGGTGGCCAGGGTATGCGCAGCTTTGGGAGCATCGCGGCGCTGAGCGGCGGCCCTGTTCTTCCCAAACTCCTGCGCCGCGCCCCGCTACCCCTGCACTGCCCCGCAGGCCCGGCCGCTGCCGGCGCTGCTGCTGCTGCGCCCAGGCCGGCCGTCCGCGGCGGAGCCTATCGGCGCCGCCGGCGACGTCGTCGTGGAAGACAACGACGCCGAGCCCGAGCCCGAAGAGGCGCACGGCTCCGCCGCCAGCCCGGTGCTGTATGTGGCGGTGCCAGCGGACGGGGCCGATGGGCCGGGCCCCGACGTGTGGCGGGTCGCGTACGAGGAGCTGAGCAGGTGCGTGCCTGCGGGGGTGTGCGCCCCCAGCAAGCTCTATCTGGACGTGCTTGCCGCGTGTGGCTCCCAACCGGTGTGCGCCCCTGCGGGGCCCCCGCGGCCTGCACGCGCTTGCCGATGATGCCGCCCGGCGTCTGTCCCTGCCCGCCCGCACATTGCTCTCAATCCCCGACAAGCAAGCTGCACGCCAGCCACCAACCCCGCACCTCCGCTCCGCCCAACCCAAGCCACCCTACCCGCTGCCTCGCTGCCTCCCCACGCAGGCTGCTGTACGGCGGCCGCCCCCACGCCGGCCTGGCTCGCTGGCTGCTGCTGACGCACACGCTGGCGGAGGCGGGGCAGGCGGGGCAGCAGCTGGAGGCGGCGCTGGGGGCGCTGGGGCAGCCGGGCAACCGCCTGCTGCCGCTGCCGGGTGGTGCAGCTGGGCAGGTTGGCCGAGGCGGCGAGGCCGGGGCTGAGGGCGGGCCGCTGGGACTGCGGTTCGGGGCGGAGTGGGAGGCCGCGGCCGCGGCTGCCGAGGCGGCGGCTGCTGCTGCGCGGGCGGAGGCGGAGGCGGAGGCGGAGGAGGCGCGGCTCAAGCGGCCGCTGGCAGGGGAGGACCAGGCCCAGGCCGGCGCCGGGCCACGCGACAAGCGGCCGCGGGCGGTGGCCGCCAGCAACCCGTTCAACTGGCTGGAAGGCGCGGAGGAAGACAGCGAGGAGGGCTCGGAGGACGGCGAGCAGCCCGACGAGCGCGGCGGCGGCCAGGGCGGCGGTCAGGGCGGCGGCCAGGGCGGCGGCACTGGCGGGCCCTCCAGCCCCGTGGCCCGAAGAGCTGCGGGCGAGCGCCGTGCTGGAGGCGGGGCCTTCAGCGATGACGACGATGAGGTGGACGAGGACGGCATGCCCGTGGGCCGCAACGTCGCGGTGCGGGAGGGGCTGGGCAGCGGGCCGCGAGGTGCCGGCGACGGCGGTGGCATGCGCGACGGCGATGGAGCCGGCGGCGAGGGGACCGGTGGAGGCGGCCATGGCGACGGCGCGCCTCGGCCCTTCGGCGACGACGGCGACGATGGCCCGTGGCAGGGGCGCGGCGACTGGCAGCAGGAGCGGCGCGGCGGCGGGCTGGGCCACCTGGCGAGGGGCGTCGGTGCGGCTCCCTCCGGCGACTACCGGGAGGAGGTGCTCGACCTGGGGCCGGAGCTGGCCGGGTAGGTCGGGCGCTGGGGCCGAACCGTGGGGCGCCGGGGGCCCATGCGCGTCCGAAAGGAGGCAGACGCACGGGGGATATGGCACGGCGCAAGCAGAGGTGGGCGCCGGCAATGCCCAATGCACCGCTCCGGGGTCTGGGCGATACGGAGTCAGCCGCGCATCGCAGCCCCGCTCCTCACCCGCCCCCGCGCCTCGCCCCTCCGTCCGCCGCAGCGCGCTGTCGTCCCGCCTGGCCGGCCTGGCCCCGCAGCTGCTGGTGGGCGACCAGGAGCAGCCGCGAGCCGCCCGCGAGGCGGTGGGCCGCTGGGGCGAGGCTTTTGTGGCGGAGCTGCTGCAGGCCAAGGCGCAGCCGGGTAAGCGGCCGCGGGGGCTTGGGGCGGGCTGGGCAGGGGCGCACGTGGGCGAGAGGGTGTCGCCCAGTGTTACCGTATAAGGACCGCTGTCGTGAATCCTGTACGGCAGGTGAGGTGGTGGACTGGGTCAATAAGGACGACGAGCAGTGCCAGCCGTACGACCTGGTGGTACGGCAGGTGGGTGTGCCCCGCGGTACGGCAGCAGCCTGGGCCCTGCACCCTCCCGGCTCGAGCGAGGCGCCGCCCAGCTGCCTGCCCTCGCTCCCTTGTACAACCCCGCACTGCTGTACCTGCTCTGTCCCGCCCGCCTCTTGCCTTGCCCCACTCGCCCGCAGTCCGGAAGCGGCGAGGTCCTGCAGTACGTGGAGGTCAAGGCCTCGAGCGCCTGGGACAAGGGCTACTTCGAGGTGCGGGCTGGGCAGAGCGCCAGGTGTTAGCACCGTAGCAAGCAGCCGCAGTGCAAAGAAGCGTTGCGGACCCCCTCCCAGCGATGTCCATATGCTCCCGCTGCGGCTCCCCTGTCCTCCCGCAGGTTAGCCACCGCGAGTGGCTGTTCGCGCAGGCCGAGGGCTCCCGCTACGCCATCTACAGGGTCTTCGGCGCGGGCCGGCCGCTGCCGCAGCCTGGCGCCGACGAGCAGCAGCCGGTGCGTGGGGGGTGGAAGCGTAGCGGCGGCGGGGGTCGGAGCACTGCAGGGTTTCCGTGGCTATCTGCAGCCGCCACTGAGCCTCTGCACTGTGTGTACCGGTATCTTCCTCTGCTGCAGGCTGCTCCGCGCGTGCTGCGCATCGTCAACCCCTACCTGCAGTGGCGCAGCCAGAAGGTCGGCATCTGCCTGGTGCTGTGAGGAGCAGGAGGTGACCTCTCCTCCTGGTGAGGAGAGGTTGACGGGGGCGACGTGGGGAGGGTGGCGGCCCCCGTCCATGAGCGGAGGCGCGAGAGCCGGGGTCACGGCGAGCCGCCGTCTGATGTTGTGTCCGCGGCTGTAAGCACGTGCCAGACGATCATATGTTGGATCTGTATTACATGCAGCCACCCATGCCGGCCCGCCGTGTATTGCATGCGCGGCGTAGTGGGCCCCACAGAGTGGGTCCGGGTATTGCGTCTACCCTAGTTGGCGCCAGCCTCGTGCGTGGGCATGAGGACAAATGTACGGCGCAGCGTGGATGCTAGAGCGGAATGCACGCCCCCATTGTCTGAAGCAGCATCCATAGCAAGAGTGGCGTGGAAGCCAACTCGCGCACCGATCCGCAGCCACCCATCATACTCCCGTGAGAAGGATTTGAGGAGAACATCGCGGGGCACTACGAAGCCATTCTTCTGTGCCTTCGACCGCCACGCCTGCCGCCCTTTAATCGCTCCCTTAATTCGTACAACACCCTGCGCTGCTGCTTGGGCTGTTCTCCTACACGCGGCCGGGCAGTCACCGCCGGATGCAGCAGCTGCCACTGGAGGCGCGGCCTCCTTTAGGCCTTCGTCTGGCAGGGCGTGATGCCGGGCCCCGTGGACGCCATGACGGTCGCCTCGACGGCCTCGGCGCTGACGCCCTTGGCCTCCGCGATGAGGCCCAGCGCCGTCTGGAAGGCCGCGAAGTCCAGCTTGGTGCCGGCCTGCGGGGGCGAGAGGGCTGGGGTGTGACATGCAAGAAATGCCACGGCAGCACAGTGCCCCTCACGCCGGAAAGCCCAGGCACAGCCCCGGCATCTACGCTGCCTGCCCGCGCCGCGCACCTTGGGCTTGGCGCGCTGGAAGATGATGTCGGCCTGCTGCTGGCTGAGGCCGGGCCCCAGCAGTCCCGTCTCGCGCAGCAGCTTGGCCCACTGGCTGCCGCTCAGCTCGGTGCGGCTGCTGGACCCCGCGGGGCCGTGCGTGCCGAACTGCGAGTACATGAGCCACACGTCGTGCAGCGCGCCGGAGGCGGCCATGGAGCCTGAGGCGCAACGGCAACGCAAAGGGCAGGCGCAAGCAGGTGGCCACGTGTGGGCTGGCACGGCGTACGGCCATGTGGGCCGGAGCGCCAGGCAGCGCACACTGGCCAGGACAGACGGAACCCTGTGACCCTGTCCTCACCGCCGGCGGCGCCGTTGCCGGCGGAGCGGCGCTTCCAGTCGCCTGCCCCAATGCTGCCGCCGGGCGCGCGGGCGGGCAGGTGCATGCTCATGGCCAGCGAGGCGGCGGAGCCCTTGGCCGAATGGGCGGCGGGCGGGGGCGTCCTGTCGGCGGGCTTGTCTACGATGTTGACCGTGGTGGTGCGGGCCACGCTGTGGGTGGAGGCCAGGGCAGGGCAGCGAGGGGTGGGACACGGGCGGGGTAGGGATGGGGCTTGGGGTCGCCGATGACGGCAAGGCGGGGCGGTGCTGTCGTGCCATGCCCGAAGTCCTCACCGCGCGGGCGCCTTGGTGGCGGAGGCCGGGTCGGAGCGATCCAGCAGCGTGGCGAGGTCCGTCTGCTTCTGCGCCACCTTGGGCCCGCCCTTGGCGTACACGCCTGCGGGATCGGGCAAGACCGAGTGCTGCACGGCTCAGCAACCGAAGTACCGAACCCTGACCTGCTGCGTGACGCGACCTTGCGGCGACGCGTACTCTATGGTGCACCGCGCGACCATGCACGCCCACCCCCAGCTCACGACAACTGCCAGCTCACCCGTGTACGTGGACTGCCGAGCGTGCGGGTTTGGAGCAGCGCAACGAAACCAAGGGAAAGGTGGAGGCCGACGAGGAGGACGTCAGCGACAAGCCTTGGTGTTTGAATCGGACTTTCGGGGATCATAATTCAGCTATGTGTGCGCCTCGCATTCCTCCCCTCACCTTGTCATCGTGCAGGCGAACAGCCTCGGCCTTGGTGGCCCGTGCCATTGGCCCGCTGCTGCCCAAGCTCATGACCTGCCCCACCAGCTCCTCCAGCCGCATGCGGCAGTGGCCCGCGCACTCGACCAGCGCCGCCACGAAGCCGTCGAACGACAGCTGCCGGCCGCCCTTGGGCTTGGCCTGCGGCAGAACAACGCGTGCCCCGTAAGCGAGCGCTGTCCGCCACACCACCAGCGCCAGGCGGGATAGTGCGGCACTAGCACGGGTGTGGCGGTGCCTACCCTGGTGAAGGCCAGGTCCACGTCCTGCGAGCTAATGGCCTGGCCCAGCAGGTCCAGGTCCCGGAACAGCTTGGCAAAGTGCGCCGAGTCCATGCCGTCCACCGTCTGCAGGGGGATGGCGGGGTGCGGCAGCGTGTTGGCAAGGACGGCATGTACGCCGACGGCAGGCAGCGCTGCATGCGGCCGTTCCTCTGCCCCGTGGCCTGGTTTGCACGGGAGCCTACACCTACCTGGCGAGTGCCAAAGGCGATGAGCTCCTTGAAGACCTGGTGCAGCTGATCTGCAGGGAGCAAGGGATAGAAGGGTTCGGCGATGGAAACCTAGGATGGACTATTGCTCAATGGCCGCAGGAAGACCGCACGCCAGGCCACTCACCCTCGACGTTGCGGCCCACGGCCAGTCGCAGCTGCTTGCAGGGGTCGCAGTCGGTGATAAGATCGCAGTAGCTGCGTCACGAAAGGGCCATGGGGCTTCAAGTTTGGTGATTTCATCGCAAAGCATCGACAAGCGCAGGGTATCAGGCACACTGCACCGCCTCGGCAACAAGCTCACCGCGAGAAGTCGTCGATGCTCAGCCGCCCGTCGCGGTCCTGGTCCGCAAGCGCGAAGGCGCGCATCGCCTGCGCGTCCGCCTCGGCGGCGTTCTTGGCGCCGTCGAAGGTGCCCAGCGCCGCCAGCACGGCGCGCAGGTCGGCGGGCGACAGGTAGCCCTTCTTCTCCTTGTCGTACCTGGCGCAAGGGTGGGCCCAGGCGACAGAGGGTCGATGGCGCACACATGAGCCGACTTGAGGCGCAGCCGCCGCGCCATGTGCACCTGTAGCGGCGTGACCCCCAACCCGGCACGCACCAGGTGAACACCGACTGCCAGCGCTCGGTGCTGACGGGACCGCCGGCAGCCAGCACGATGTGGCGGAAGTAGGCGTCGGCGGGCACGTCCTCTGGCAGCGCCGCCAGCTCGCGCGCCACAGCGTCGGGCGCCACCGCCAGGTGGCCCGCCAGCTCGCGGATGCCCGCGGACAGCGGGTCGGTCTGGGGCCCAGCAATCAGGCGTACCATGTAGGACGACGACTTGTAGCAGCGCTCCGCCAGCTATGCAAGCCCAGTCAACAATCCTCACCCCGACGGCCTTAAGGCCCAGAGCCACGTTGCCGTTGCCGAAGCGCTTAAGCGTGCGCCGCAGGTTGCGGTTGGTGGAGTCCAGGTGCGCGCCGCGCGCCAGCGGCTTGCCGGGCGCGGAGAGCCCAGCGGCCTGCACAGGGAGTGGCCGCGGTGCATTGGCCACACCATGAGGCACAGTCTCAAGACGACAGCAGCGCCCCAACCCCACGCTCGCACACCTGCATGGCATCCACGATGGTGTTGTGCGCCTCATCGAATTGTGCCTTGAGGCCCTCGTTGCAGGCCATGTGCAGGATCCAGCCTGCAGACATAGGTGTGGGTCAGCACCGCTTTGCGAGAGTGCGGCACGGCTGGCAGTGAAGAGGCGGCCATGCGGAAGCAAACCGGAGCCTAGAGGACGCACCGTCCTTGACGAAGCGCTCCACCAGCTGGCAGCTGCTGCCCAGAAGCCGGGCGAGCTCGGGCAGCGCGGCGGCGGGCACGGTGCCCTTCTTGCCTGCAGAGACATTGAGCTTGTGTAAGGACTGGCTATGTGTAACGCAGTTCCCATCAGCGAAGAGGCAAGTGCATACTGCTGCCGCCGCCGCACGGCGTAGCCTGATTGAGCTTGCCACCGCCGGTGCTTACCCGCGGCGTCAATGGACCGCAGCATGTCAAGCCCCTGCCCGGCCAGAGAGCTACAGTTCTCCTTGTTGACGATAGCTGAAGACGCCAAGCCGCTCAGCCGGTACGCGGCCCCTGAGTGGCCAGGGGTGATCAAACACCGTTACTACTTGGAAAGGGGCAATCTCGGCACTAAGTGTCGAAGGTTCATGTGGGTCAGCCACGGTAAGGCTTGGGGTGCAACCTGGCCACGCCTACCTGCCCTGAGGAGGCAGTTTGAAATTGTTTGGTCCCGCTGTGCTCCGACAATGGGGGATCTGAGGGCCCCATCGGTTTTGGTGCCTTGCGCCGTTTGGCACTTTGACTCGGTTCCTGTTTCCTGTTTTCCGTGTCCTTTTGATATCTATCTGTCTCTCTCTCTCTGGCACTTACCAAACACGGCGCCCGCGTAAGGAAATGCGCCGACTGCAGCCGTCATTCCGGCGCCGAACTTGGTGCCGGTCTTGGTAATGAAGCCCTCAACAGCGTCCAGGTCCGCGTTGGCGTAGGGCTGCAGGCTGCGAGCCCAGTCGGCTGGGCCCTACATCAAGGCAGCGACACAAGGGGGCAGACTTGCACGCTGCGTAGGACAACCTGCAACAAGGGCTCGGCAAGCAAGCAACCACACATGGCTCTGACAACGAACAGCAGCTCAGAGGTTCGCTAGCCCTACCTTGGCGATCTCCGAAAGGGCCATCACGGCGTCCATGGGCACGGGGCCGCTGGGCACCTCCTCTGCGACGGGCGCCGGGGCAACAGCCTCGTCCACAGCTGGGGGCCTGGCAGGCTCCGGCGCGGCCGTCTCCACAACCGGCGGCGCGACCGGTGCCTCGGGCAGGTCGGCGTCGGTACCGGCGTCCCTGGCTAGGCGCTCAGGAGTGGCCTGCACGGAGGCCACCTTGCCCGCGGCCTTCTGCTTGCGGGGTGTCTGGTCTAGGCCGCGCACAGGCGTGACGTCGGCGTCCTCCAGCTCTAGCCGCGGCACGATGGGTGCTTTGGCCCGCTGCTGAGGCTGCGGCATGCTTCCCGTGGAGAGTGAGCCGGACGGTGCTTTGGCCACTTTGCGGAACTCCTGCATCTGCGAAACCGCCGACTCAGGTGGGACCACAACAGGCGCCAGACGCAGTGGCTCCTTGTGCTGTAGCGCCTGTGGGTGAGCGCATTAGAACAGGCGAGGGCGCCGTGGCTTTTGACAGGACATCTAAGCGGGTTGGGGCACAGCACCCCAAGCACCCCCTGCCGTTAACGCCGCTGACAGCATCTCTACCTGTCGCGGTGCTCCATGCACTGGGTAAGACACGCTGGGGGTGGGGTCGGCAGGCTTGCCGAAGCACGAAAAGAGGCCCATGGTCTCGACCCGAGAAGCTCTTCAGCCGAAGCTGCTCCGAGCTCGACCGGGCGGTTCTAGCAAAGTACGATTTTGCTTGTGCAGTAGCTGAGCCAACCTGCAGAGCTTCGCGACCTAGCGGCGAGGAATTGCCGAGCAGCCGGTGGTCAACGGCGTGAGCAGCCGTCGCAGGAGTATGTCAGCTGCGTATGTGATTGTATATAGTCAAGGGTCAGTCGTCGGAGCTGCGCGTGTGCGGGCACTAGCCTGCACGGGCTTGGACGACAGCCGGCCGAGTTCCGTGGATCCTGTAAATAATGTTTCGGCCCCCTGTCTCCTGCCCACCCCAACGTGCATCTGCTTGTAGATCGCGCTGCTGCTTCGCTTAAACACCTTCGCAGCATAGCCGCGCACGTAGCCTTGGGGTTCCTTATCGAGCCGCCGTCCTTCACCGCAGCACACAAGGCCTGAGGCCAGTACTAAACCTACAGCTGAGCTGCCCTTGAGCCAAACCTTGCCAAAATGCCGGCGCACGATGACGAGTATCAAGGCTTCTACCAGGTCCCAGACATCGTCAAGCAGTATTGCCATTACTTCTACCGCCACATCAGGTCCGGCGGAGCTCTGGAGTCTTGATCACAGCCGCGGGCGCAATGCTGGGTTGGGCGGCGGCTCTTGGGCCGCGCCGCAGCCTGCAGTGCACCGCGATTAGAATACAATATCTAGCAATTCTGGCGTCAGCGTAGCCTTTGGGCGGACGCGGAGGCCACAAAGCTGATCTGCGCGCTCGGCGCGCCTTGCCGCGCCACCACTGTGCGCTGCGCGCAGGGAGCGCAACATTCCCGAGATTCAGTCGATGTATGAGATCTCATTCCTGAAGCTCAGCGACCGCTATTACAAGAACTCGCCGTGGCCGGAGAAGGAGCACATTGCCGAGGTCGTGGACCATGACCACGTCTTCTGCCTGCTCTACAAGGTCAGTGCTAGACATGGGTGCCGAGGGGACTGGGCCGGGATGGGGGGGGCTTGGCGGGTGGGTTTGAGGTGGTTCAGGGCCCAAGCCGAACGCTGGCACACCCGCCGCCGCCGACTGCTTCTTCCCCTACCGCCCTCAGGAGATGTACTTCCGCCACCTGTACGCCCGCTGCACGCCCACGCTGCGTGACCGGTGAGGAGCTGTGGCGCTGCCGTTCGGACCAAGCTGGCCCAGCCCGTGCGCCCAGCACAGGCTTGCAGGGGCCTCGTCCCATGCCGCGCAGCCAACGGCCAGCAAATCACCAGTCCTCCGACCACGGAGCGTGTCACCGAACGCACTTGCTGTGCCGTGCTGCCTCTCTCCTACCATGCAGCTGCGACTCGTGGGACAACTATTGCGACCTGTTTGGCCTGCTGCTAACCAGCAATGTCAACATGCAGCTGCCCAACATCTGGCTGTGGGACATGGTGGATGAGTTCCTGTACCAGTTCCAGGTGTGACCAGCCAGCAGCAGGAAGGAAGGGGCGACAAGGGGGAGGGGCCCGGCTGGTCAGGCAGCCGGGGAGCGGACGGCAGGTACCGGCTCGCAGGGAAGCCGGGTTTGCGGCCGGCGGATAGCCACGGCCGGCGACCGCGAAGCACCCAAGCGGGCCATCTCCCTCTTGAAACCCGCACGGCAGTCTTGATGAGCCACCAAAGAGGATGGGTATGGGACACTGCAGGCCAGAGGGCAATGGCCACTTACCGCAGCCCCGGGGATGGGCAGCCCGGCGCCGTGTACGGCGGCCTGGCGAGGTGGCGAGCGTGTCAGCCCACGCTATCCGCATCATGGCAGCCAGCACGCAGTGCCTCGCCCTCCTGCCATGAGCTCGGCGCCCTGCTGAATGTGACCGCGGGGCGCGTCGGCTCATTTCCCTCCCTCCTGCTGCTGTCCGCAGTCGTTCTGCCAGTACCGCGGCAAGGTGCAGTCCATGTCGCCCGAGGAGATCGACAACCTCAAGAAGGTCACCGACAAGGCAAGCAGGGACAGGCGGGAGGCAATGCGTGCACGCAGAATGGCTGTGACAGGTGTCGCTTTCGCCCGCAGCGAGCCGCCCTGCCCCTGATTCCCCTCACCCCTTTCTCTCCTCTCCGCCTCTCGCTCTCCCTTCCGTCCCCAGGTGTGGAACATCGTGGAGGTGCTCAACATCCTGCAGGCGCTGGTGGACAAGAGCGGCATCGTGGCGGAGCTGGAGGCGGACTCGGGCGCCAAGTGAGCAGCGGGCAGAGGGGAACGAGGAATTGCAGACGGCGCGGGGCATACGCGCGACGGGGGGTCGCAGGCAGCTGAGAAACGTGGCCGCGGCAAGCGCCAGGAGGTCGCACCGGCGTGGCCATGGTATCCTCAGTGGCAGCTGCGCTGTCCGCTGCCTGCCTCCTGCCTGATGGCCCCGCCTCGCGCCCTGTCCTGTCCTCGCCTCGCCTCGCCTCATCCCTCAGGCTTAACAGCCTGGAGGGCTACTACCCGCAGTCGTCCAACGTGCTGCGCATGCTGGGCTACTTCTCGCTGACGGGCCTGCTGCGCGTGCACTGCCTGGTGGGCGACTACGTGACCGGCCTCAAGGTGGGGGGGGGGGGCGGCGGGCAGGGGCGGGGCATTGGCGAGGCGGAGGAGGCAGGCGTCAGCGGGAGCAGGGGCGTCCAGGCGCCAGGGGCTTCAGCGCTGCACAAGGAGCACGGGGTGTCAATTGCTGAGGGGCGCCGCCACTGAGCTCCTCCTGCCTACCCTCCTCCAGGCCGTCTACCCGCTCAGCCTGCACGAGCGCACGCACCTGTTCACGCCGCGCATCCCGGGCGCCCACATCACGCTCTTCTACTACGGCGGCTTCTCCTACCTCATGCAGCGCAGGTGGGGCAGCCCAGGGAGTGCAAGTGGTAACCGCCCACGGCGGCAACTTGAGGAAGCGGCGGTTTCCCGTAGCCCTGGCGTGAGCTGCGGTGCACACTTATCAATCGTGGCCCCATGCCGCCCCGTCCCGCCCTGCCCCCACCTCCCAGGTATCTGGACGCGGCGCGCTGCTTCAACGCGGTGCTGCTGTACATCTACCGCGTCAAGGCGCAGCACCGCAGCAGCCCGCAGTACGAGCAGATGCTCAAGAAGAACGAGCAGATGTACGCGCTGCTGGCCATCTGCCTGGCGCTGTGCCCCGCTGCCGCCAAGAGCCTGGATGAGAACGTGCTCATGCAGGTGGGAGGGTCGGTGAGGGCAGGGAGGCGGGGGGGTGAGGGCAGGGAGGCGGGAGGGAATGCACGGTGCAGGGACTGCGGTGAGTGGCTGCCTCGCTATGATGCTCTACGATATCTTCAGCTATCACTGACCCGCCTTACTAGCGAGGCGTGATTAAAAACGATACTTTTGAGCGAAGGCCGCGCACGCATACCTTACAGGGTACCGGGTGGTTGGGATAGGCCGTTGGCGGGGTTCCGGGCGTGTCCACGGTCCGTTCGCAAGCGCCTGTGCCACGCACGTTTAACACCACGATCACACTTGTACTCGTATGCACCAAATCCGCACTGCCGCATGGCACACCAACTTTTGCCCCAGGCCATTGCCCTGCCTCTATGGGGCCGCTATGATGCCTTTGATATCTTCAGCTATCACTGACCCGCCTTACTAGCGGAGTTTGATTACACTTGATACCGCTGAGCGACGGCCACGCACGGAAGGACACGACACTGCAAGCGCAACCGCATTGGTAGCACCGCACTGCGCATAGCTGCCAGGCTGCGCACCGCAGTGCGCGGGGGCGCAGCCAACACACTGCCCGGGGCCGCTATGATGCCTTTGATATCTTCAGCTATCACTGACCCGCCTTACTAGCGGAGTTTGATTACACTTCATACCGCTGAGCGAACACCGCGCACGGGTGCACACCACACCGCACCGCAGCAACGCGCGGAGCATCGCAACCGCACGCTGGCGGACGCACCGCACCGCCGCACTTGGCGTGCGGCCAGCGCACTGCCCGGGCCGCTATGATGTTCCATACAACTCTAGCTATCACTGACCCGCCTTACTAGCGGGGCGTGATTACAACAATATCCTGAGCGACCCTGCCACCTTGCCGGCCTCCGCTGCAAGGCACGCCACACCACGCCTTCTTGTCCTGCAATGCCGCCAAGCACAGCACAATATCCTGAGCAACCCGTACGTATCAAGGGAAACCGCACCATGTTTGATCAGCCCCTTGTCCTCCCCGAACCCGGCCACCCCAGCTGCGCGAGCGGCAGTCGGACAACATGACGTCCATGGCCCGCGGCGAGTTCGATGTGTACGACAGCCTGTTCCGCGACGCCTGCCCCAAGTTCGTCACCAGCACGCCGCCCGCCTACGACCAGGCTACCACCAACACCAACCAGCTGGTGCGTCATTACGCGCTGGCGAGCTGCAGCGGCGGCCCAGGGGCCAGGGGGCTGCCTCGTTGCGGAGCGCTCCCGCGGCCCCGCTGGCGGCCCCCTTCTTCCTGCCGACAGCCCGCGCCCTTGTCTCACCCCCCTCTCCCAACCTCGCTCGACCCCTCATCACTCCGCTGCCCTCCCTCCGCCCCTCTGCCCGTCCAGGCCTTCCGCGCGCAGCTCAACTCGTTCATGCTGGAGGTGCGCAGCCAGCAGACGCTGCCGCAGCTCAAGCAGTACCTGCTGCTGTACAGCTCCATCGCGCTGCCGCGCCTGGCGGCGCTCATGGACACGGACGAGGCGGCGCTGCGGCAGCAGCTGCTGTGCCTCAAGGCCAAGCAGCGGCAGCTCAAGTGGGACGGCGGCAAGGACATGACCGCAGGTGGGTGCTGCAGCGGGCTATGGCGCGCAGTGGCTTGGCTTGAACGCTCAGGGGCTACGAGCTGTACCGACCCGCTGTTGCGGCGCGGAGGCTTGCAGCTGCCGGCCGTGCGCCTCCTCCTCCTGGACCCTTCATTCCTCCCACCTCATTCTGTGCCACTCCCCCTGCCTCTCTCTCCGCCTCTGCCAGGCACCTGGACGGTGGCCGCGGACCTGGACTTCCACATTGACGTGGACCCCGAGACCGGCCGCGAGCTGGTGCTGGTGAGCGACACACAGACGGTGGCCACCTACGCGCCGCTGCTGGCGCACCACATTGCGCGCTTCGAGGAGATCATCCGCGACCTGTCGGCCATGTCCGTGGCGCCGGCCGTCGCGGCGGCGCCCGTGGCGCCGGCCGTGGCAGGGCGCGCGTGAGCGGTGGGCTGGGCCAGCAGGGTATGCGTTGAGGTCAGGAATGGCAAGGGTTGTTTGGAAGGGGTGCTGAGCAGCGGATGTTGAGCGGGGCAGAGGGCGGAGACGTGCTGCGAGGCGAGGCGCTGCCAGGTACACTCGGCAGCGCAACGAGCAGGAGGCCCTGGCGATGCTGGGGAGGCGCTGTCGTGGGGTGAAGTGTAGCAAGGCTTGGGGTTGGGCAACGAGGTGGTGGGCACGCGGGGCGATGTCGAGCTGTCGCAGGATGGTTGCACGGTCGTAGACGCTTGTGCAGTGTTACGGGTGGTGGCGGCGCACGTGTTTGCCGTGCTTGCAAGGGGAGAGGGCTCACGGGTCGTATGGCCGTGCGACAGGTCGGTCCGGTGAACCCGCGAACTCGGCCGCTTTGACGTGTCCAGTCGCGCAACAACCCTTCACAGGATGGCTCTCTCTGCGACAACAGAGCAGCGCGGTAGCTGGGTGCAACTTGCGCATTGGGGCCTGCCTGCCGGCAGTCGCGTCGAGGCCGGGCCCAGTGCCGGGTCCGGGCCATGTTACATATATCATGGCCGCCAGAACTCCATACACCACTTACTTGATACCCAGCATACAAGTTCAAACACAGCACATCAACGGCAGCGCTAAACCTCGCGACAGAAGACAATGCTCTAGCACCTCTGTTAAGCAGCCGCCAAGCGAAGTGCGCGGACTGCTTTTGTGAAGTGGATTCGCGACGCCATCGCTCGCCATCGCTCAGCCCGCGTGCCTAACGACGATGTGCCCCGCGGCGACCATGGTCGCTCGCTCGCCGCTGCCAGGTATGCGAATCGTCTCTGGCTAGTCCAAAGTGGCGCATGGGGCAACACTGGCAGTGCGCAGCACGCTATTTGCGCGTCGGGGCCTGCCGATGCTGCCGTGTCGGCGGTCTTGGCGGCTACGCGCCATGCCGCGCGGCGACCTCACTCGCGGCATTTCCATCGCTCTCGACCAAGCCGCTCCTGCGGCCGCCGACTTGTCGGCGGCTCTCAAAACCGCACACATACCCGCAAACCTCTTCCTGACCTGCCTCACCTGCCTGCCCCTCGCCGCCCCCTTCCCAGGCCTGGACGGCCTCCTGCAGCACTACCTGACCGATGAGGAGTGGAACGACGGCGCCCGCACGCTGGCGCTAACCGCAGCCGAGTTGGCGGCGGCTGCCGGCGCGCCGGCGCCGCAGCCCCTGCCGCGCCCGCCTGCCCTGCCGCCGCCCACCTCGCTCATCCCCGCCTCCGGCCTCAAGCCCGGCCGCGTCTTCATCGTCGCCGGCCTCAGCGGCGCCTACTACACCCTGCTGGAGCTGCTGTCGCGGCGCAAGTTCAACTTCCGCGATGACACGCTCTTCGTGGTCGGCAACATGGTGGCTCCGCCCGGCGAGCCCCCTGGCGCCTGCCGCAACTCGGGCCCGCTGCTCAAGCTGCTCCGCCGCCACGGCGCGCGGGGCCCCATGGGTGCCTACGAGGCGCTCACGTTGCTGACCGCCGCACGCGCCAACCGCCAGCGCGCGGAGCAGGAGCGCGCGGCGCTTGAGGCGGTGGCGGGGCAGCAGCAGCCGGGCGCGGGCGCAGCCCGGCCGTCGCTTGCCGGCCGCAGCGCCCTGTCGCTGCAGCTCGCGGCGGCGGCGACGGCGGCGGCCTCAGCGCCGCCGCGGCCCGCCTGCGCCTCCACCGCCTCGTCGGACTCGGACTCTGACTCGGACGCCTCGGACTCGGACTCGGATTCGGACGCGGAGGAGGCCCGCCCGCGGCCGCCCGCGACGCCCAGCCGCTCCGAGCCGCACCCGCCCGCGCCGCAGCCGGCGCCTGGCGGCCTGGACGGCCCCACGCTGGCGTGGCTGCTATCGCTGCCGGCGGTGCTGGAGCTGCAGCCCTATGGCGTGGCGCTGCAGCACGTGGGCCCAGAGCCGCTGGGCGCCGAGGGCCAGGCAGCAGCCGGCGCCCGGCCGCGGCTCCACACGGTCTTTAGCCACCGCCGCCGCGGCGGCGGCGGCATCGACGCCGGCACCGGCGTGGCGTCGGTCTACTCGACCGGCCTGGCCGCGGGCGGCGGCGGCGTACTGCGCTGCGCGGTGCTGCCGCCGCTGCGGGTGCTGGCTCGCAAGAGCCCGGGCTGGGCGGCGGCGGTGGCGACGGGGGCGGCGCCCAGCCGTGAGGAGCTGCTGATGGAGGTCGAGGTGGAGCCCATCAGCGAGCTGGACCTGCCACCGCAGCCGCAGCCGCCCTCGGCACCAGGGCAGCAGCAGTAGGAACACCTGGCCCCAGAGGGGGCCAGCAGCAGAAGTAGGCATGGGCCAGCAGGGCCTGCCGCCGGCGCCGCAGAGGCAGCAACCATTCTCGGCATCAGGCCAGCAGCTGCAGCAGCAGAAGTGGCGGAGGGTTCCAAGGGGGGCCGAGGCGTGTGGCCGCAGCCGGCGGGCCGGAGCACTCTCGTGTGCTGCGGGGCCCGCGGCTCTGGACTCAGAGCGTGCGTGTGTTTCTTTGCGCGGACGCGTGACTGACTGTGCTCGTTAGGCGTGGCCGTTCGCGCGCGCGGGGCGTTCTTTGTGCGTGTGTACCGGTATGCAGTCTCGCTAGGTAGCTGTAGCTTCTTAGGCAGGCCAGCTCTCCGCCGCTCTTGGCAGGGCGCGAGCGCAGCGGCCGTCCTCCGCCGCATGCCGCCTGAGGCGCCTGAGATGCGGTGCTAGTCTACCCGAGTGCCTTCGTAGGTGAATGACGACTGGGCGCGAGCGTGTGCTGCCGTCAACAGTATGCCGGCTGCTGGGTGGGGCCACCAGGCTGGCTGCGTAGGAGATGACCAGGGGGCTCTCGTGTGTGCTGCCGCTTGCTTATCAATGTCCCTGAAGCTTGTCTTGTCCTGTCTGTTTGCTGCTTGCTGCGTTTTTTTGAGGCGCCGCGACGCACGCGGTTACTGTTTTTCGAGTGTGCTGTCGGGCTTCTCGATTCCGGATCCGCCGTATGCGCTTGTGGCGTCGGCACGTGTTCCGCATACCTGTCATACTCTGTTTCGTGGCTGGTGGCTTCCGCCTGAGTGCGCCGCATATCCTGTCGTGCCTAACCAAGTCCATGCTCTCTTCATCCGCGGGTGCTGCTGCGGGCGTGGGGACGCTATTTGGGGGGAGGGCATCGTATGCATGTAGGCTCTGGGCTAGGTAGCGGAGACGGGGGCTGCAGGCGGCTGGCACCTGCTAGCGTAGTCGAGGAGTTACGATGCAGGCTAGCGCGGCAAAGCGCGACAGTGTAGGCCGGCACAGGCTCAAGGGGGCGTAGGCGCAGGAGTGGAGAGACGGCGCTGGCTTCGCGAGGGGTAGGCAGCGGCCGCGGCCGCGGCGGCGAAGATGCGTGCCGGCTGTGTACCGCGGGCCGACAGTGAGCGGTGTGGGGCGCCGCATCCGAGCGCAGCGCCGCCTGTACCAACAGACAGACATGCGGTCGCTGTGACCACCAACCAACCGACCGACCCGTGTAGCGAGGGGCGCCACGGGTGTGTGACAAGGCTGCGTGCGGGCGAGCGTGCTGCGCTGCGTGGGCGTGCGCGCTGGAGCGGGGGGGCGGCCTCATGCCAGTAGTGGCTGGCACTGCGCCAGATCGCGCCGTGTGTGGCCGTTGCCTTGTGTGATACGGGGGCGGTGGCCGCCTGCGCGTGGGTGCCTTGCGGAAAGCGTGTGCCGGACTGGGCCAGGGCCAGGCGCGCCGTTGTTTGCTGCTCTGTGCTGAGCCTGTGCGGACGTGGGGTCTCGGGCGTTGCCGGGGGCCGTGCTGCGCGTTTGGCGCTGCTCTTGCAGAATGCCCGCGGCATCGTGTAAGACCACGACCGATGCAAGACAACGCCGCGTTACAGTGGCAGCGAAAACTTCTTTCTCAGCGGGTGTAGACGCAGCCGTCCCGGCACTGATGACCGCACCCTAGGGTCGACCAACGCGACCAAGGTCTCTGCAGCCAATCGTGCATGCGTGGGAGTGGGCCCCAATGGGCGCCCACACCGGCCACGGGCATAGCGTGCGGCGCGTTGCAGCCGAGTGGTGCGGTGGGCCAGGCACCTGGGTGCCCGCGCTGCCGTCCACTCCTCTCATCCCCAGGGGCCGGTACTCCATACCGGTATGTTGCAAACGCTGCCCAGCTCGTTAACATGTCGAATGCAGCACGGTGTCCGGCGTTATCTTTGGAGTTGTCCCCCCAGGCCCCTGTTGGTGACGACGGGCGGTGCGGTCGACACGCGCCATCCGGCACGGATGGGCCCTCACGATGGGCCCTCCCCGGCCAGCCCCGACCCTCCCCCTATCGGGTGATGGAACGGCTCAGAGCCGTATCCCGCCAGCCACCACCCACCCTGCAACACGCCGTGCCAACTTCACATCTGACGTGCATAGTTAGCTCCTCCAGCCATGCAGGTCGCACCTCCCAAGCGTGTCGATGCAGTGGAGGTTGAGAATACGTCAAAGCAGTCGCTCACGTTCAAAGCGGTATACGACAACCACAAGGATAAGGTAAGCGAGCTTTGGCCGCGTGCAAAGGCTGTGCAGGCCGGTCATCGCAAGTCTTTCGGCATGCGACAGCTGCTCGTCAGCTCGCAAGCTGCAATGAAGCCCAACTGTTCAGCGACCGCACTTCGTGCCGGCGAGCGAGCTGCAGCTCCAAGGCCTCGAGGAAGCTGCCGGCGTGACGTGGGCTCGCGTGGGGCACGCCCTCTGGAAGCCCCCGAGGCCCGCGGCCCGGTAACTGACCCATGTCGCCTTGGTCGCACCCCCTTTCTCCCCTGATTGCAACAGACGGAGATTGTGGAGCAGCATGTGATTGCCCCGGGCGCCAAGCATATCTTCGGGGAGAAGGAGCTGGACATGGGCGGATGGAAGGTGGGATGCCCGCCTTGCAACCTAAGTGCTGGACCCTGTGCGGCCCTGGCGACATACTGCATGACACTGATGTCTCGACGGAGTGCGCCAATGGCCTGTTGCCTCACCTGCCGTGCCCGCACCCGCGCAGGCGGTCGCCCCGGTGGTGCGCGTGACGGTGGAGGGCCCCTCCGGCTCGCACAGCCTGCAGCCCTCCGTGGGCGGCATCGTGAAACTGCTCAAGGTGTCGGCGGCTGACGGCTCGGGCGGGGCGGTGTCGCTGGCGCAGCACCATTGATCTCGCAGGTCCTGGGCCGGCTGACGGAACCTTGGCGCTGTGCGGATCTCGGTGCAGCTGTGGGCAGCTGTTGGCGTGACTGCCCTGGTATTGACTGCAGGGTGCATGGGACCGGTTGTGCCTCGCCAGCTGGGACGCATAGGGGGCACTTCGCTGCCGAGGGAAGTGCCGAGGCTGGCTGAGGCCGGGAGCTGGCGGTCTTTCCGGCTCTCTGGATGCTGATGTGCCCCCGTTTGAGGTGGCTTGCAGTCGGGGCTGAAGGCACCGGCGCAGTGCGCTGTTGAATTTCACGCGGTTGGTGGGGGTCGGTGGGGCACGTTGCCGGGGGGTGGAAGAGTTGACTGATGCATGCGTGCCGTGTTTGGTGAGGGCGTTGATGTTCTCCCGCGTCACACAAGTTTGTGTTGCTGTGCCACAAGCGATGTAAGAGTAGGTCGACGACCGCGAGACCCGAGAAGCGGACACACAAAACCACCGACGCCGCAAGCACGCTTCGCCCAGATCCGCTGTTGCCTTGCAGTTATGCAGTGTTAATCCTACAACTGGGCATCGCCAGCGATAGGTGCCATGGCGCTTGCTCTGCAAGACGCCGGACTAGCGCGCCACGACCGAGCGGCAAGCAGCTCGAGCGGCCGGCAATTATGCCCAACTGTGCAACCTGCGCGTAGATCCGTGGTCGCAGCGGCTCGTCCGCGTTGGCAGACGCCTCATGATGGCCGGGCATCGCCGCAGCCCAAGGAGAGACCCTCCTGGGCTGAGGGCGTTTCCAACAGGCAGAAATCTCGCATAAAAAAGCTGGATCGCGCTATCGACAAACTTCTTTATCGGATGCTTGAGCTGGAGGACGAGGACCTGGACGCCTCCAGTGCCGTCGCCAACGACGCCGGTGGCAGCCCTGACCTAGACCACGGTGCCAGCAGCAACGAGCACGGCAGCAGCAGCTCTCAAGCCAGCAGAAGAGGCGTCGGCAACGCCAGTGTCAGCGTCGACCGCACGCCGGAGGACGAGGCCCTGAGCACCCTTGACGCCGGCGTCAGCGACGACCCCGACCTCTACGAGCGCGCCAGCAGCCACTCGCGCGCCAGCAGCAGCGGCGTCGGCTTCGACATCGGCCCGGACTTCCCGTCGGAATCGGGGTCCCGCCCCGCTCGGCGTGGCCACGAGCACCGCGCGCTGTGGCGCCGCGGGGAGCTGCGGCTGGACCTGGGCATGGCCCCCGGCCCCGAGGTGCTGCTGGCGCTGGTGCGAGCCGCGCAAGCCGAGCGGCGGCACCTGGCGGCGCTCGACCCAGCATCCGCAGCCGACGGTGAGGCCCCGCTGCGCTGCGCTGTGGCCCACCCCTCCTCTTCCCGGTCGCCGCCCGTGCCGCCTGCCCCCTCCACTAACCTCGCTGCCCCCTGGCCTCTGCCTCTCGGTTACGGTACCTCACGCGCTTGACCCTCGCCCTGACCCTGAACCTGACCCTGAACCTGAACCTAAACCTGAACCTGAACCTGAACCTGAACCTGAACCTGAACCTGAACCTGAACCTGAACCTGAACCTGAACCTGAACCTGACCCTGACCCTGACCCTGACCCTGACCCTGACCCTGACCCTGACCCTGACCCTGACCCTGACCCTAACCCTGACCCTGACCCTGACCCTGACCCTGACCCTGACCCTGACCCTGACCCTGACCCTGACCCTGACCTTCCTCCCCGCCCCTGCTCCCCTCCTCCCCTCACCCCGCAGTGGCCGCCCGCCTGCTGCACCTGTCGGAGCGGCTGGTGCTGTCGCCCGCAGCGGTGGCGCGCATGGTGCACTCCTGCGCCCGCCTGCTGGGCGCCCACCCCGACCGCCTGGTCATGGCGCTGGCCGCGCTGGCGCAGGCGGTGCGACACCTGCTGGCCTCAGCGGGGCCCAGCGCCGGGGCGGCGCCGGGGTCGGCCGCAGGGCTGCCAGGCCGACAGCAGGCGCACCCGCAGGGGCTGGGCTCGCAGCGAGGCGCGGCTGGCGCTGCGGCGGGGGCCGGGCAGGCCGGGGCGCTGCCGCCTGCGGCGGCGGCTTCACGTGCCGGCTCCGAGGCGGACGCGGCGGCGGCGCTGCGGTACGAGGCGGCGGCGCTGGCGCGGGAGTTTGCGGTGCGCGCGCCGGCGCTACTGCTGGTGGAGCCGGAGTCGCTGCGGCGGGCGGGGCAGGAGCTGGCGGTGGTGTGCAAGGCACGCGGGCTGCAGGTGCGGACCAAAGGGCAGCGGCAGGGGCGAGGCAGGCGGTGAGATGATGGCGCGTCATGGCCTGGCGCTCTGCTTTGCACTGCAACTCGGTCCGCCGCCGTAGGGCACTTAGGCGCGCAGCGCTCAGGGGCGCCCTGCCGACCCGGCACAGGGAAGGCCAGGAGGGGCCAGGGCGGCTAGGCGCCCTGCGCTCCACGACCTGCACAGGCCGCCCAGCCCTGCCCCTCGTGTCGCCCTCCACGCCCTGCACGTCGTGTCGCGCCCGCCGCACTCCGCGTCGCAGGCCATGGCGCTGGTCCGCGGGCGGCCTGACCTGCTGACGCAGTCCGCGGCGACGCTGGCCGCCAAGATGGACCTGCTGCCGGGCGCGCTTGCGGGAGGGGAGGCGGCGGGGCAGGAGGGGCAGGGGCCGGTCAAGCCGGGCCAGGTGCTGCCGCCGCGGCGGCTGCGGGAGCTGCTCACCGAGTGCCCCGGCATCCTGCGCAGGTGGGTACGGGCAGCGGCGGGGGCAGCAGGAGGCTGAGGGCTCGGGCTGCAATGGCGCAAGGGACGGCAGGGCGGAGCGCGGAGGCGCAAGGGGGTCATGAGGAACAGGCCCGCTGCCGCGTCTCAAGCCCCTAACTACCCATCCTCCACCTGCGCCTGCGTCCCTCGCCGCGCCGCTCGCTCCCATCGCAGGACGCCCTCCACGCTGGGCCAGCGCTACCGCACGCTGCAGGAGCTGTTTGACGTGCCGCCCGCCTTCATGGCTGAGCTGGTGGGCCAGGAGCCGCGCGTGCTGGGCGGCTTCGGGTCAGCCACGCTGGAGGCCAAGTTCCGCGGCCTGGCGGGCAAGTACGGACGGTTCCAGGACGACGTCACGGACATGATCCTGGTGGATCCGGCCGTGCTCATCAACGCGGACCTGGCGCCGGCCGACCCGGCGGCTCCGCGGCCCGGCGCCAGGAAGGCGGCGGTGCCGGTGTTGGAGCGGCTGGAGCAGCTGGCGGCGGCGAGCGGCGTGGACGTGGGTTCAATGCTGATCCTGACGGCGGAGCGCGGCGTCGAGGTGGCGGCGCTGACGCCGGCGGTGGTGGCGGAGCGCCTGGCGGCGGTGGCGGCGGCGCTCGGGCTGAGCCCCGGCGGCACGGGCCCGGCGTCCAGGGCGGTGGCGGCGGCGGAGGCGCGGCGCGTGCTGGCGAGCCACCCCGAGCTGCTGCTGCTGAGCCCGGAGGCGCTCAGCGAGCGATTGGCGGCGGTGGCGCGGCTGCTGCTGCCGGGGGGAGCAGGCGGCGCGGGCGGCGTGGAGGGCGCGGAGGCGCTGCTGAGGCGGCACCCTGACCTGCTGCTGCCGGTGGGTGGGCTGCGCGGGTTGCGTGTCCGGGGGCCACGAAAAGGGCTCGGTACGCGCTGCTGCGGCTATTTGCGGTCCCCGTCGGGGGACGGCACTGCGCTGCAACCTGCCTCCGGCCGCAACCTGTCGCTGCCTGACCCCTGCGCCCCTGCACGCGAACCAGCCCCCGGTTGTTGGGTGGGACTCTCTCATCTTTGGGCCCGGGCTCACGCTCGGAGGTTCACAACTAGATCGCTACTCCCATGCTATCCGCCGCCCGCGGCCGCCGCAGGACCCCGCCGAGCTTGAGGCGCGGCTGGCGGCGCTGCATGCGCTGCTGTTCGGGCCCGAGCCCGAGGTCGACGACGGCGACGGCGAGCAGCCGCTTCCTCCGCCGCCTCCGCTGCCGCAGCCGCTACCGCAGCGGCTGCTCAACCTCATCGCCGCCCAGCCGGGCGTGCTGCTGGGCTTTGGGCCCGAGGCGGAGGCCAGCGCCGAGGGCAGCGGCAGCGACGGCGAGGGCGACGGCGACGGCGGCGGCGACCCGGTGGCGGCGGTGGCGGAGCGGCTGCGGGTGATGGGCAGCTTGTTCGAGATGCCCCGGCAGCTGGTGGTGGAGCTGGTGTTCAGGGAGCCGCGTGAGTGGGGGACAGCACTTATGCGGTGCAGGTGCACCATGGTGATGGAAGATGTGAGGGATGCGGAGCGTTGTGGCTATCGCGCAGAAAGCACCTGGTGGTAGAGCTGGTGTTCACGCGGCCGCGTGCGTCCTGGGGGGCCTCCCAGCAACGCCCTTCCTTCGCTGTACCAACCCGACCCCACCCCTCCTGGCGCCCACCGCAGGCCTGCTGGCCGTGTCCGTGTCAGGCCTGGAGGCCAAGTTCCGCGCGCTGGTGGCCGCGTTCGGCGCCTTTTCGAGCGACGCCATTGACGTGGTGCTCGCAGACCCCAGCCTCATCCTCACGGCCGGCCAGACGCAGCAGCCGGCGGTGAGAGGGACAGGGCAAGGGGTTGGGGCGCCGGAACGGGGCGCTCTTGCGGGTGTGCGACCCTGGCTCCATATCAACGGCGATCCGGCCGTACCGGTATGCGGGCCGGCAGGGGCCAGCAAGGCGGGGAAGGGGTTGGGGCAGGCGTCATGGGGCAGCTGGGGCTGCAAGACCATCGGCTGGGGTTGTTGGGCGTGTGGCTGACAGCGCCCCGCCCCCTGTGTGGCGCTGCCCTCCATGACAGGGCGGTGCGGGCGCCGGCGCCGCTGCGGCCGGGTCGCGCAGCGGCAGCGGGGGCCGCAGGAAGCGCGCCGGCGCGGGCTCCCGCAGCGGCAGCCCCTCCGCCAGCGGCAGGCCCGGCAGCCGCAGCGGCAGCCCCTCCGCCAGCAGCGCCGCCAGCGCCGGCAAGTCGCGCCGGCGCCCCACGCGCCGCGCCATCGAGGCTGAGGCCGCGGCGGCGGCGGCGCGCGAGGCGGAGCAGCGGCAGGATGCCAAGCGCACCAAGCGCCGGCAGAAGGCGGCGGCGGCGCCGCCGTCGGCTGCGTCCCGGTCCGATGCGGAGGCCGTGGCACAGGTGGCGGCGTCGGCGGTTGCTGCTGCGGAGGCGGAGGCGCGGCGGGACGAGGCCGCGGAGGCGCCGCGGGGGTCCGGCGCGGCGGGCGCTGGCGCCGACGCCGGGGCGGCCTCGGGCAAAGGCAATGGCGCCGGTGCCGGTGGTTCCGACATAGGGGCCATGATTGGTGCCATGAGCGCAGCGGACTTCGACAAGCTGGGGTCGGAGGGGCTGCCGCCGCCGCCGCCACCCCGGCGGCGGCGGCGCCCGACGCAGTGAGGCGCCGGTGGGGGGGGGCAGGGATGATTGGGTGCGTAGCGCAGAGGCGAGGAAGGGCGGGGCCGCAGCGGCTGGGCGCGAGGGCGTGAGCGGGCTGGGTCGCATGAGTGAAACGGGGCAGGAGGGCTTTGCACAGCGCAACGTGGTGATGGCAGGAGGTGGGAGTGTGTTGGGGCTAGCTTCGTGGGCTGGATGAGAGGACATGAGGGGTTTCTTGCGTGATGCCGGACGGCACTGCGTGGACGTACGGACGGCACTGCGGGGGCGGCTGCCTGAGTGCGCATCTGCAGCGAGGGATGTCGTGGGATGTGTGTGAGACTGCTTTGGGGCGTGAGCGAGGGCCGCTGTGAGCACGGACGGCGGGCGGGCAGGCGTTAGTCACGCAGGGGGGTGCAGGGCGTGGGGGCTGTGGTCGTGCGGCCCGTACTGCGGCCCCCTGCTGACGTGCTAGGAGCGGCGGCAGGGCGAGGGTTGCAGAGAGAGTGCGAGGCGCCTCCCGAGCGAGGGGGGGCTTCATGGGGCCCATGCGCTCACGAGGCACATGTAAGCAGCGGTATGGCTCGCCCCAGAAAGAGGCCACCCACCCAAACACGCGAGGACGCACATGCCGCACGCGTGTCCGGCATGGCACCAGCGCTAGCTTGCGCCGCCGCTCGCCCACCCGAGGCTGTGGCTGGTGGCCTGCCAAGTCCCAACAGCCCAGCCCGCACACCTGTGTGGGCAGCGGGGCGATGCCTCAAGCCTACCACACGCCGCGCTACGGCTCCCATCACCCGGGGGCCCGCGGCCCCGCGCCCCTCACGCCGCCGGCGCCTGGTCCGCCTCCCGGAAGGGCCCCACAGCGGAAGCCACGGCCCCCACATGGCCGCCCGCCCGCCAGCTGCCCGAAGGCCGCCGACGCCAGCTTCAGCCCCTGCCGCAGCTCGCCGCCCGTCACCCGCGCCCCGCCCAGAGAGATGTGACCTGCAGCTGCAAGCCGAGGCAAGCCGTTGGAGAGGCCGGAGCGCTCAGAGCGCGGCCTCAGCAGGGGGGCTTCCCAGGGCAAAGCACCCCTCCAATGACTTCATCGCTGGTGATTCTGTGAGGAAAAAACACCCAGGACAACACCCTGGCCCTACGCTCTGGCTCATTCCCAGTCGCCGGCCGCTGCTACAGCCAACCCACCCCCGCCAGCAGCAGGCGCATCACGCCATACGAGGGGGCAGGAGCCTACGCGGCGCCACTGCCGCACGGCCTATCGCCCGCCCACCCAGCGGCCAGCTAGGCCCTAACATCAGGGGACCCTGGGACCAACCCTTGCCGCCACGAGAGCACCTACCCAACTATGGCTACGTACACAACCGCGTTCCGCTGCTCCCATAGCCGCCTGATCCCGGCCTTAATCCTTCAATTCGCCTGCGAGCGGGAGCGGAGCCGCGGCCGCGGCCCCGCCCCCCGCCTTTTGGCCTCTGCCGTACGGCCCACCATCCGTATGTCACGCCGCCGCCGCCGCCTGATCCGCCTCCCAGCAGCACCCGCCCTCCCTCAGCTTTACAGAGCCCTCAGGGCGAGCTCTAGGCCCTGCCGCAACACGCCGTCCGTCGTCCCGAGCCCCACGCACCCACGCACGTCCAGCAGTGTCACATGCGCAGCGACAGCCGCTGCCAGGAGCCGCTCCTGTCCGCTGCGGCCTCCACACCCGCTGCTGGGCCGCGACGCACGGCATGCAGGCCGGGATTGAGGCAGGGCGGGCGGCGGGCTCGAGTGATGCGATTTGCTGAGACTCTGAAGGCCGCGGGCCGAGGCATGAGCGCAGAGGTGCATGGGGCCAGGAGCAGGAGGTCCTCCTGGCCAGGCGGGCCTCCCGAACGGGGCCTGCGCGCCGCTCAGCGCCTCCGGCACTGTGGCCCCTTCTAGCCCCTCCCCGACCGCTCATCTGCAACACCTGCGGAGTATGGTCATATGCGGTTAGTGGTTAGTAAGGTTTTGTGCTACACTGTTCTGGTAGGCGACATCAGCCAGGTATTGCGGACGTGGACAGGTGTCATCCCTGGTGGTGGAGGGTGGGTGTCGGGGTCGAGGCATGGGTCGAGGGAGGTTTGTGTCGGCAGGACCCCTACGCGCGCACTGGGATGCAAAGGTGTGAACATTCAAATCAGTCAGAGCGCTGACGCGTGGCAGACGCGCTTGCGTCGCTCCGGAGGAGGTCGGACCGACGCGGCCGGTCCGATGCGCATGGGTCCTGCCGGGCGATATCACGGGCTTTTCTGCTCGAGCGACTCCATTCCCGCTGCTCATACTATACCATCACCTCACCTTACTCCCGAATACAGGGCCTGCACCACGCAGGCCTGCGCGTAAACGCTGAAGAACTTCGCGAACTTTGTCGCGGCCTTAACGACTCCAGCGCCGTTTCACAGCGCGCCCGTAAAAATCTTCTATTTCTGAGGACGTGATTTCTCTTGTCCGCATAGCGAGAGAAGGTGAGAACTGGAAGGCTCAGAGGTGCGACGCTGATTTGCGGCCTGCTTTTGTAGCAAAGGGGCAGTGCGCCAGCGTCAGCTTGCAGGTTGTGCCGCTTCAATTGACGCCATGCTGATGTCTCGCGACAGATGGACCTCGCGGAGGATGGCGACCCCGACGAGGAGTTCGACTTCGGCGAGGACCTGTTTCCGCCGGGTATGTCTGCTGTGAGCAGCTACATGGCATGGGCTTATGACAGCTACAAACTTATCCTGCGTTGGCACGTCCGGCCCCGCCGTGCCGACCGCAGATGCCGCAATTCCGCCTGCAGCCAACGCACTCGTCGCGGCCGCACCGGTGAGCCGGAGCCTGTGCGGGGAGGCCTGAGAACGCGCCACGCGGCGCATGGGTGGCTAGGATGATGCTGTGGTGGCCTGCCACGGCCTTCTCCAGAACTGCCGCCCTGCCCGCTGACCTCCGCACCGCACGCCACACCACGCACAGTTGGATGGCGAGCAGCTGACGGCAGCGCTCACGCGGCTCCTGGGACCCAGCCGACCCAAGGCGCTGGAGTGGCCTTGCCTGGGCTGCTGCAGGCCTCTGCAGTACAGCACGCGCCGCGTGCACAAAGCTAGGATCTTCAAGCGCACAACACCCGCCCCGCCGCTCCCGGCGGGGGCGCGCGCTCCAAAGGGCGACGCCGCATACACGGACAAGTACTTCACATCCTGCATGGCGGCGCAAGGCGTCAACACGCTGCAGCAGCTGGTCGACCTGGTCGCGCCCCAGGGCCCGGCAGGCCGTGTGCCGCTATGCGGCGAGCGCCTGCTGCCTGGCGTCGCCCTGCCCTGGACGATTGAGGCCTACAACCAGACCCTGGCCGAGGCAAAGGCAAAGACGAAGGCGGCGGAGGTCGCCAAGAAGAGGGCGACACCTTCAGTCGAGTCGGCCGCGCCGGCCCAGGACGCAACGGCCCCCAAGGACGCCAAGCGGCAACGGACGGCCGGTGGCTGGGCTGGTGATGGTGAGTGCTAGGCGCTTGATCGAGGCACGCGGCAGCAAGCAGCCGGGGAGCGCCGCCCGGCGGAGTTGTCCGGAGCCCGCGAGCAGCGGACCACAACCTCAACCGCAAAGCGCAAAGCGCCCCATACCCACTGGCCGCATGTGAGTGCCTCCCTCGCCCGCCCTTCCCCCTCCCCCTGCTGCCAACCGGCCCGCGCAGCTGGGCGCGGCGCCGCAGCTGGCCTCGGAGCCACGCGCCTCGCAGCCTTCCGCGCTGTCGCTCGTGCTTGCGGCGTACCTGCCGCCTGCGCCCTACGTGTCCTGGACCGACAGCATGTGGTGCGTAGTCATGGGCGGCAGCGCCGGCATCGGCAACTTCGACTTCCTGGCGTCCCTCCCGGCGGGCTCCAACCCTCACTTCGGCAGCCCCGAGCCCTCCGCCATCACACCGCTCGCGCCGTCGCCGTCGCCGCTGCCCGCGGGCGCCACGGTGCACGTGTCCCTGGCGCGCGGCGCCGGCGGGCGGCCAGCGCTCACCGCCGACGGCCAGCGGGAGCTGCTGAGGCTGGAGTTCGCTGGCAACCCGCACCCGCACTGCGCCGTGCAGTGGTTGGCGCCGCTGGCGCCCCTGCAGCCAGAGGTGCTGAGCTGCTGTGCTACCAGCGGCCAGGTGCGCCGGTGGACAGCTAGCGCGGAGAAAGGGAGCAAGCAGATCTTCTCCCGCGTGACAGGGGACGGGGGGCATGCCGTTGCCGCTGCCGCTGCGGTGCGTGCGCGGCACCGCAACGCGCCCCCGCCGCCCTCCCTGCCCGCAGGAGCCCGACGTGGCCGTCCTGACCAAGCTGTTTGTGTCTGCCGCCGCGGCCGCCTTCAACGAGGCCCTGGCCAAGCAGAATGCCGCCTTCGCCGCCCTTGCTGCCATCGCGGCTTCAACCCCCTCGTCGTAGATGTAAGAAATGCCCAAGTGCACGGCACCCGAACGCATCCCATAAGTATTTGTATCTCTGTGATGAGAAGTTTGTTTCGTCGCACGGTATGACGCACGGACAGACATGGCGGGCTCGGAGACGTGACCCTACGTGACCAAGCAAGGATTGAGGCAAGGCTCGCCGCGGAGGCGACTGCAGAGGCTGCAGGGCAGGGTTATATTGGGCGCGAGGCGTGCAGTGCTAACAGCGGTGAGCAGACCGCACGTGCAGGTGGTGCCGCAGCTATGTGTGTTGTGTGAATGAACGTGAGGCCAGGTGTCCGCCCGGGCGGACGGATGACGGTTGCCGGGTTGGCAGTAGTTGATGGTTTTACGGTGATAAAGCTGATGGTTGCAGGGTACACGCTGGGATGGGCAGGCAGGCATGCCGCGGCGCATCGGGCGGCATGTGTATTGGGACACGTGCGGCCTGTGGAGGCAGGCCAGAGAGGAGCATGTGCGAGTGACAGAGCGCCGGCCCATGAAACTACAATATGTAAAGCGGCCCCCGGGTATGACCGGGCCCTCGAGTTCTGGAGCGTCCGCTGTAGCCTGGTCAGTCAAGCCGCTTTCCAGTTACCCCTCAAGCCTCCATGCCCACCCAGCCGTGGGAGCGCCCCTTCAGCATGGCGCCGCGCCGTCGAAAGGCTTCCACCCTGCGCCACGCCGTACAAATAGCGTCCTACCAGCCGCCCACCCCTCCAGTTGGCAGCTACGCCCAAGATAGCCAGCTTCTGCAGCCATCCCAGCACACATGTGTGCTGGGGTGGAGCTGTACAGCTCCGCCACACAGTCGCCTGCCGCCTTGTCATAAGCCGCGCGACCCAGATCAGGAGACGTCTGCTCGTCCCGCAATGAAACGGCAACGGAGCCCCTGTCCTGTCCCTGCGGCGGCCCGCTGTGCGCCTCAGGGCAGCGAGCAGCACTGTGGGCACCTCGTGCCTGCGGGGCCCAGCGGGGCACTGCTATATGCGCCGCCCGGGGATTGCACCCGGGTTTGCTGTTTGGAAGTCAGCTACGCTGATGCTGCATCAATGGCGCTCAGGCTGCTGGGGGGACAAGCCAGACCTCAGGCTCGCTGCAAGGACGGCTGCGGCCGTTGTTGGCACCGAAGGGGGTACGATCTCACTACAAGCCGTTCACCCGACGTTTGCCGCCAACCGCCATCCCACCTCGGCCACGGTCATGCAGCCGGACCCCGGCCCCGCGAGCCGCCCACTCGCTCCGCCAGCTAGAGCCCCAGGCCAGCGCCTCCCCCACTGCGACAGCTCCCCTCACGCCGCCGGCGCCCGGTCCGCCTCCAGCAGCGCCTCCCGCATGGCGCCCCGCAGCTGTCCGCAGCCGCCCAGCGCCAGCTCCAGCCCTTCGCGCAGCTCGCCGTCGCCCCACGCCCCGCGCACGCTCAGCAGCGTCACCTGCAGCATACCACGCAGGGCGAGGGCATGTGTCAGGGGCCCAGGGGGCCAGGGCCTCAGGATGGAGCGCCGGCTGGGCGGCGAGCACTCAACGGCGGGGAGCCGGCCGGGGGCAAGGGACGCTGGGGCAACATTCGGCGCTCCCCGCGACTGCACCAACCGCCGCTACGCCAACCCGCTCCCTGGCCCCCTCATCCTCGTCGCTGCCAGCCCCCTCTCCCGCCCCATCGCCCTGGGCCCCTGCAGCCCCTAACCCCCTCCTCCCTGGCCCCACCTGGTTGCTGCACGGCAGCAGCGCCACCACCAGGCCGCCCTCCTCCACAACCGCCTCCGCCAGCGAGGGGTCCAGCAGCAGCCGGCCGGGCGCGGACTTGCTCTGGCGGCGAGATAAAAGGGGCGGCGAGACAAGAGGGGTAGGGGGCGCAGGAGGCGACGCGATGATGGCGGCTGAAGCGTGAGGGAGGCGCGGCTGCGCGCCCCCGGAGCGTGATGCGCTGGGCACTAGCCATGCAGTGGCTCGCAGCGGCGCCCGCGCCGCCCAGGCCCTCGCATCTGCCAGCACTATGCCGCATTCGCATGGCCGCACGCGTTGCACATGGCTGCTCTGCTGCCGTCCCACATCGCCCCTCCCTTCCCCCCTCCCTCCCTCCCTCCCTCCTGCTCGCTCACCACCTGCACCGCCGGCACCAGGTCGTACAGCTCCACGCCCGCGTCCGCGAGCGCCACGCTGGCGGCCGTGACCAGCAGCGGCAGCTCGGAGCCGCCCGCCTCCAGCACCATGGCGGATACGTCGAATACGGCCTGGAGGGGGAGGGGGAGGCGGGACAGGGAGGAGAGGAGGGGGAGGAAGGGGAGGGGCGTGAGGGGAGTGTGGGCTGCCGGCCCGCAGCGCTGAGGCCTGTTTACGCCATGGTCTCGCACTGGGCTGGCCCTGCAGCTCACCAGACGCCGCAGCCCGGGGGCACGCCGCCAGAGGGGTCGCTCGCTCGCATGCCTCCACGTGCTGCGGCTCCAGGGGAACCTGTGCCCCTGCTGCGCCCCCCGCGGAACGCCCCTCCCGCCACGCCGCCAGGGTACTTGCCTTGGGGAAGCGGTCCAGCTGCACGCTAGCCTCCAGCGCCTGCTGCAGCGCCTGCGCCGCCGCCGTCTCGTGCTGCGACTGCGCAGGGGGGAGGGGTGGGGAGGGGCCGCACCCCACACGCATCCACAGGGGCGGCAGTGCAGGGTGGCAGGGTAGTGGGTCAGCGGCGGGGACAGGCACCATGGCGAATGTGGTGCTAGGGGTGGTGGGGGCCCTGCGCGATGAGCTTCGCGGCCATTCTTGGGCAGCTGCTGCTGCCTCGCGGCCACCCACACCTGCAGCTGCTGCTGCCTCGTGCGGCCGTGCACCCGCACCCAGCGGCCTGCGCCTCCCTTGCGCACTGAGCGCGCTGTGCTGCCACGATCGCAGCTGTGTCGTTGGCACCACATCAGGCTGTGCTGAGCGCACTGGCTGGTGAGCCCCTACTTATCCGGTCATAACGGCAGAGGGGAGCACCACTGCCGCTCGGTTCCGGGCAAACTGGCTTCGAGCTCCCACGTCCTGGTCTAGCACATTACGTTGCCAAAGGTTGCGGGGTTGGCGACCTGCCTGCTCGGCCTTCGATAGCTTGGCGGCCGCAAAGGACGTGAAGCGGACCTCGCAGTTGAGACGGCCCGACTCCGTGAACCCTAGCTTGACCTCGCTTTGACGGGGTCCAAAACTGAGGACGTAGGTCAAGGGCGGCGAGAGAGGGAGGAGGATGGGGGCAGTGGGCTTGATGCGCAAGCACGGGCGCAGGGGCCCTGGCAAGGTGGGCAGGCGCGCACCCCCAACTTACACGCCGACCATGACCTTGCTTGTTCCGAACTCGACGTATGCGGAACCTTTTGCTTGTGAGAGCGTTCGCGTGTTGATGACTGCGGTCGGCGGCCAGAGCAGCGTTCGCGGCAAGTCGGCATGCAAGGCAGGCGGCGGTAAGCGACTGAAGCCTGCGCGACAACATGTCATGACACAGCTTACATACGCTACGGAATTCCTCCAGGCCTCTCCCGTCGGCTCGCCCTGATGTGCTCGCGTCCATGGGTTCCGCCATCGTCAACGCACGTCAAGCCAAGGCACGAAGCTATTTGTATGCCCGCTGACGATACGCGCTGCTATCCGTGGGCGTGTTCTCGTAGTTGATAACTTGGCGCCTTGGCGGTGCTCTGTGAGTCTGTCCTAAGTTAAAGTGAAATTTGGTTTGCGACTTGGTGAAGCTGTCGCGTGGGCTGGAGTGCAAGGGGAGGGAAACTCTGGACGGGGTTGGGGTTGTGTGTGACGGACACGACAAACACAATGCCTTCGTCGCAACCTCCTTTCCCACCTTGAGGAACCTCAATGCAACATCATTGCTCGATCGTATACATATTGCCAGCATCGGGCTGCGTGTAACTCCACAGACCTTGAGCGTGCGTGCGTTGCAAATCAGCGCTTCTAGCCCAGCTCGTTGTTAGCAAGATAAAAAGTACCCTAAGTAGCAGTTATACATACGTCACAAACAAGCTGCAAACGGCGAGCGGGGCGCACACGTTCTACGCCATCCCCTGCCAAGCCATGTCGACGCCCGCCGACGAGCCGGAGCCCGCGCCCCTGGAGGCCATGACTCGGGCTGACGTGGCGACAGCCCTGGAGTACGGTCTCGCAGCGGGGCGCACCATCCGCAGCCTGACACGCGCGCTGGCCGAGGTGCGCACCCAGGGCTCCGCCCCGGCCCGACCTGGCCCCCGGCTGCTGCCCGCCTCGTGTCCCGGCCCTGCTGGTTGTGGCGGCCTCCCGTTTTCCTCCTGATCTCACCCTACCACTCTCCTGTCGTCGCCCCAAACGCGCCCACGCGCGCACTCGCCAGGCGGGCTGCCCCGTGGACCGCTCCTTCTTCCACGTCACCACCTGCAGCGCCGCTGTGGGCGGCGGCTTCGCGCCGGGCCACGGGGTGAGTAGTGCCGCCCCCCTGGCGGAGCACGGGATCTGCGGCCCGCTCCATCCTGCCAACCCCGCCCTCTACCCCAACCACAGCACAGCAAGCGGCCGGCCCATCCCGCTCGCCCTCCCCACCCGGCCCCTCGTCTGCTCGCTGCCTTGCCTGCCGCCGCTGCGCCCCCACCATGGGCTGCAGGTCATCCTGTGCGCCAACCGCCTGCACAGCCGCCGCGAGGTGCTGGCGGCCGCAGCCCACGAGCTGCTGCACGCGTACGACCACTGCCGGGGAGGCGGCGGCGACGAGTGGGAGCCGGGCAGCGGGGCGCAGGCGGGGCCGGCAGCGGGGAGACAAGCATGCGCGGCAGAGGCGGGGGGAGCGGGGGGAGCGGGCGCGCGGCCGGGGCCTGTGCCGTGCACGGCGGCTGCGGGAGCCGGAGGAGCCACGGGCGGCGGCGGCTGGCGGGGGCTGGACTGGAGCAACTGCCACCACCACGCGTGCACCGAGGTGCGGCAGAGGGGGGTGCGGCTGGCTGCTGGGGCAGAGGGGGGGGGGTGCGCCTGGCTGCCTGCATGGGGCGGAGCGGGCCGCTACAGCCGCCGCGAGCGTCGTCGCGAAGCGGACCAGCACGGACCACAAAGGATGGCACCGGCGCGCCAACCCATGCTTCCAGTCCCAGCCCACCCCGGCTCCTCCAACCGCCCTGTGGGCCCCGTGCGCCGCCCCAGATCCGCGCCGCCAACCTGAGCGGCGACTGCTCGCTGGCCGCCGAGCTTACCCGCGGCAACCTGCCGCTGCTGCCCACGGGCTGGGCCCAGCAGCAGGCCGCCTGCGTGGCGCGGCGCGCGGCGCTCAGCGTGGCGCTCAACCCGGCCTGCGGGGGGCCGGAAGGCGCGGCGGCGGCGGTGGCGGCGGCGCTGCCGGCCTGCCTGGCGGACGTGGCGCCGCTGGGGCCCACGGACGCGGCGGTGCGGGTGCCGCCGTGACGGCAGCGGCCGAGCCCGGGGGCCGGACCCAGGGGGGCCCGGGGTCCAGGCCCTGACCTTACCCGGAGCCGACCGCGGACACGGACATGTCGAAGACAGGGGCGTCGACGCGGAGGAGACGCAGACGCGGGCGCGGTGACGTGATGACCGGGGGCGACGGTGTGGCCCCCCCTGGCGCGCTACCCTGGGCAGCGGCGGGCGCTGCTGCCGGGCGCCCTGCGCTGCGGGCCAGGGGCAGCCGGTGGGCCCCGAGCGCCCCGGCACCTTGCTCTACGCCGTCAAGCGGGCGACAGGAGCCCGCCGCCGGGGGCCGTGCAGCGCGCCACGGGGCGAGCAGGCGGGCAGGCGGGCAGGAGGTGAGCGCTGGGCTGGGGGCGGTGTGGCGCGTAAGCGTAAGGGCGGGGCGATGGCGGGGCCGATGGCGGGGCCGATGGCGGGGCGGGGCAGGGGCGGCAGCGTGGCGCCCCTCACGGCGCGTGAGGCCCGCCCGCCTCGAGCCCTGGACCCGCCGGCTCCTTCCCGCACCCGCAGGGCGATGGGCATGCGACGGATCGAGGGGCGTGCACCCTGGCTTTGCGACTGGCGCCCAGGCAGTGGCGGTGGCGGTGGCGGTCGCGGCTGGCGCAACAGCTTGGCAGCAGGTGACACAGCGCGATGGGCGCCATGGACACAACGACACAACGAAGAGCGAACGCAACGAATTGACGGGATTTGCGCATGGGGTGAGGGGTGAGGGGAACGTGGCGGGGCGAGCAGCACGTTGGGGTGCGTGCGTGTGGCGGTGTTGGCGACCGGTACGGCGCGGCCGGGCAGGTCGGTGTGACAGCTTGGGCCGGCGCCCCATCGCTTCGTGTGAATGGCTCGATGGCTAGCGTGGACTGCTGGGTGGCCTACTGGATGGGGATGCGGCTCTCAGTTTATTGTGTGCTTGTTAGACTGGTTAGTGAGGTCAGCGTGGAGGGGATGTTGCGATGCCCAGAGTGTGGGACGGAGCGCAGTGTGGACTCGGGTGCGTCAGCAGTGCTCGTGGTTCGGGCCGGTGGCGAGTGAAGTGCTGGGCGGCGGCCGCCGCGTTGGGCCGGTGGGGGTGATGACAGCTTGTGGGCCGGTGGCTCTGGGGCTCCTGCGCTGACCCATGCGTGGGGGACCCAACTGTAGCGGAGAGACGTCGCGAAGGCAGGCGTGAGGGACCCGAGCCATGTGTGTTTGCGCCAGGCAGCTAGGGGTACGCACCCAGCGCATGGTGCTGGCAGGCCAGCCGCTGGCAGCACCGTGGGCGCTTGGACTCCCTGCCCGCCAACGGGACGCAGCGGGCAGGGAGTCCAAGCGCACATGGGCCCATAGGGCATGATGCGCGGACCTGGGGACCGCAACTCAGGTCCTGCGGACCAACCGCAACTTCACAGCCGGACTGGGAAAGCGCACCAGACAATGCACAGAGCACCGGCAATGATAGTCGGCAACGTGGGGGGTGATTTGGCCCCTTTCCCTGACGTTCTCGGTCGTCTACCTCGACCATCTTGACAATGAGACATCCAGGAGCACCCTCGGCCGAGGGTGTGACTCGCAGCCGCCTAGCGCTCACGTCCCGCCAGCTGCCGCCAAAGCCCAGCGTGTGAGCCCGGACCTGGACCGACTACAGCGCACATGAACAGAAGAACGATGCCAATAACCTATAACCTGGACCTGCAATTATGCGAAAACGACAAGTCACCATGAGTGGGCCCAGTTGCCGGCATAGGCCCACGCCGCCTACGAAGCCTGTGCTCGTGCCCTCGAATCCGAGCGGCCGCACCCTATCCGCTTGATGTCAGCCAAGGCCTGGCAGCAGGTTGCCGTGGGTCCCCGGGGCCCTTGGGCTCTGGGTACCTCTCCTGTGGCGGGGGACTGAACTGCCGTCGTGCGACGTCCGCGGGTCAGGATAACATCAGGGGAGATCTCCCCTACCTGTAATACTCCGGCTACAGGCCTCCGATGCGGCGGCGGCCGTGTGCGCAACGCGTAAACGGGCTCCTGACGGTCGCGGCTGTAAGGTGGCGGCTCGGGATCTGTACGGGCGTGCGCACGACGGTGCCGCCAGCGCGTTAGCTGCCGGGGCTGGCGGGCGGGGGCGGGCGCGCAGCCCCCCTCGCAGGAACCGCTCATTTCATACGGCCGGTGCCATTGGCAGATCACCCGAGTTAGAAGGAGGAACGAGTGCCTGCAATCGGATCTCCAAGGGCCCGAAGCCAGTGCTCCAGGTGCCTCAACGCCATGGCCGTCACGGTGTGGGAGTGCGGCCCGGCCTTGCCCTTCACCGGTTTAGCATTATATAGCTCATTTGGGGCGCGTAGCACGGCGGCGATCTGGGGAAAGGGCTCGCGACGCCCCCGTGACGATTTGAACTGCTGGCTGACGCAAGACTGCCAGCAGCCCGTGCTAGACGCGCTGTATTGATAGGATATGGGGCAGCGTGTTCAAAACCTTGGTTGGCCTCTGCCACAGTAGGTCTAGACCTGTCTCTGTGTTTCAACCATTTGCAATGGGAGGGCGCGGCTGGAAACTGCTAGGTCGTGCCAGTGCCCCATACCTGTGTACAGTTCTCACGCTACACGCACTATCTTGTAGCACAGCGCTTCACAACGCGTCTCGCTGCACGGCACGGAGTAGAACCCTAGCCTGCTTGTTGCGCGGACGCCTCGGCGCTAGATTTGGGTCTCGCAAACAACAGCGGTGCTCAGCAGGCGTGGCATAGTCGCGCCAAACCACCACAACCTTGACCATCTGTGGCGCGCAGCACTGAACTCAGCAGCGCAGCCTTGAGGCACAGCAGCGCATGGCACAAGCACTGAGAGGGTCTATACCGTCAGTGGATCCATGTTTCCCGCAAGGTTCACGGTGAGGAGCGAACGTGCGGAGCTCGCTGCTCGACACAGCCCAACTCACTCGCTTCCTGCTCTTTGCTGTCCCTTGCATAGACGCGGCGCTACGCTGCATAGCCCATCGGTCGCCAGCTTCTCTGGTCGCACGTCCGGCGGCACGGCGATTCTAGGTAAGCCGGAATCGCGGCTGCCCGCATAGCAGGCCCACTCGGGCCTTGTCCAGCACCAGCAATAGGCGCACCATTAACTACTGAGCCGCACATCGAGCGGCGCCTGTGACGCCTGTTGCCGCGCCGGCGCCACCCTGGCGCTGCCGGTGCGGCTGCCAGGCACGCGCCCTCGCCGTGCCCCCACACCGCCGCCCCTCCGCTGCCCTGTACCCCGCGCCCCAGCCTCAGCGCCCTCACCCAGCTCACTCCCCCTCCCTCCCCACCTGCCCCCCGCTGCCCTGTGTGCTCCACAGCTACGCCGTTGCGCCCCCGCGTCCGCTGCGCCGCCCCCGCCGCCGCCGTGCCCGGCCTGACGCCACAGCTGCTCCGGCCCTCCAGCGCCCTGAGTCCGTGGCCCTCAGCCGCCCCCGGCCTATGCACGCCAGCTGCGTCCGTACGGCGAGCAGCGTTAGCCTCAGCAGCCCCCCCGTCCTCGTCCCCGTCCTCGTCAGCATGCAGCGCCTCGCCCTCGGCGGCAGCGGCAGCGCCCCTACAGCGGCCGGGCTGCCCCCGCCCGCCGCCGCAGCTGCGGCAGCGGCGGTCTGTGGCGGCAGGCGCGGCGGCGGGCGGGGCGGCGGCGGCGGGGCCCGGCGATGAGGGCGGCGCCCCGGGCGGGCTGGTGGGGGAGCTGCAGGTGCGAGCTCGCATGTGCAGACACAAGGCGGAGCGCGGCCAGGGCAGCGGGGGGCTCCTAGGCTGCGGCGCAGCAGGCTCCTACGGCTGCAGCCCTGCCCGCGTGCGTGCTCCCGACATCGCCCGGCCCGGCCCACCTCCTCGCCCAGCCTCACACAGCGCCCCGCCGTGCATACCGCACGCGCCACGCCGGGCCCCAGCCTGCCGACATGCCCGCCCGCCCCCTTCCTCCCTGCCCTGCCCAGCGTCTGGCGGCCTCGGGCGTGCGCCAGGCCAGCCGGTTCTGGGCGCTGTCGGGCAAGTTCATGCCCATGGTAGGGCTGTTCTTCCTGCTGGCCTTCGTCAACACCATCCTGGACTCGCTCAAGGACACGCTTGTCATCACCGCCGTGGGAGGGGGAGCGCAGGTGGGGAGCAGCACCAGGCGTCTGCTGAAGGGTGTCAGATACGATATGTTGCTCGAGGCGCGCGAGGGGTGCGCTGTGGCCAAGGGGCGGTCACCGCCCTGGCCTCGCGGGAGGGCAGGCTCCTGGGGCGCAGGCGAGGAGGGCCGCTACGGCGCAGGCGGATGCGGTGCAGGGAGGCGGAGATCTGAAGCTGGTCGGGGCTGGTCGGGGGGCTGGTCGGGGGGCTGGTCGGGGGGCTGGTCGGGGGGCTGGTCGGGGGGCTGG
>BDDC01000543.1:2097-15521 GCA_001662425.1 Chlamydomonas sphaeroides
AAGGACGAGGAGGTGGCAGAGCTGGTGGAGGCGGCCAAGGACATGGTGAAGGCGGTGGAGGAGGTAGAGAAGGGCGAGGGCGCGGCGGCGGCGGCGCTGGCGGCGGCGCAGCAGGCGGCGGCGGAGCAGGCGGCGGCGCAGCAGCGTCAGGGCCTCGGGGGTGGGGAGGGTGACGGCGGTGGGGAGGGGGGCGCTGGCGACGGCGGCCGCTGAGGCGAGGCGTGGGTCGGCAATGTGTAGTTGGTGACAGCCGCTGCTCACGAGTGAGTGAAGCGCTCGAGGTGCGGTACCTGTTGTGGTGCTGACCGAGCGCGTCGTCGTCGCGGTGGAGTGGCAGTCGTTTTGCGTGTGTGTCCTGCGCGCGTAAATTAGGGCCAGTTGCGTGGTTGCGCCGTAGTCAACTCTTGCGCCACGTGCGGTGATGGCGCGGTGACGCATCTTGGTTTGGCTGGCAGCGCCTGTGTCGCATTGCGCGGTCAGGTGGAGTGAGCGTGCGGCAATAATGGAGACTACGACGGCCTGTAACGTAAGACGCGCGAGGCACGGTGCTTGCCGTGTTGTGGCACTAACCGAGCGTGTGGCAGTCGTTGCTGGTGAGAGTCCCGCGTACGTTGCGCGAATGCCGTGTTCACTCGCGGCACGTGCGGTGATGGCGCGGTGACGTACGCCCCGCCTGCTGGTTTGGGTGACAGCGCCTGCGTCGCATTGCGGGGTCAGGTAGGGTGAGCGTGCGGCAATCAAGTGACGACCGGCTACAGCCCCTTAATCGTCGATTGTCGACGTAGGTGGAGAGCGCAGCGCAACGGCGTACTTGGATTGCAGCCGGGCTGCTAGTAGGCCGTACGTTGTCTCAGGTGACTCAGAATGACTTCCTCGCTGGTTCTATGGAAAAAGTACCCGGCGGGTTGTGCGCCGATGCGGCAGAGGCGTGGCGCTGGGTTCCGACTTCCGAGCATGCATCGGCGTGGCGCTGGGTTCCGAGCATGCATCGGCGCCGGACAGGGCATCGTGCGTACCCGTACGTCGCCGTGGGCGCTGTGTGTTCAAGTGTTAGGTAGAACAGAACCCCCCCCTGTGTGTTGGCTGGCATGAACGCGGGGGAGGCCTTACCACTGCCACCTTCAAGGGAGGGCGATTGGGCTGCCGTACACCGGCCGGCCAGTAAGTAAGCAGGCCGGGAAGCGCCCGCCGCCAGTGCACGGTTGCGTTGTTGCGAGACCACGAGTGCAAGGGCTGGCAGGGCAGGGACGGCGTGCAGTGGGGCGACAAGTACGGAGCCTGGTGCTGCGACCGGTCGTTTGCCAAGTAAGGCGAAGGGGATGCGGGCCTCCTGGATCGATGCGGGTGCACCCACGAGATTACATTGCCAGGATCGTTGAGGCCGGACCTATCTAAACAGGTCCCACATCCGGGACCGATTGCCGCCGCCGGGTCGAGGGAGATCGCGGAAGGCTCCGGCGATACCCCACGTTAGGAGGCCGGAGCCCCTACCTCCAGTGTGGACCTCAAGTGGCGCATTGGCCCCTAGCGTACACCCCAAGTTACGCAAGTGCCCCATCCATCGGTCCATCGCGCGTAAGCCAGTTTTCGTCCGACAACCCGAGGTGTGCAGGCCGCCGGAGGCAAGCGCCACGCAGCTTCATGCGGAGGACCAGGGACTTATGCAAATGTAAGAAGGCGACCCGCGCACCCTTGCAAGCCGGCACGAAGCGACGCATGTTCTTCATACGTCTTCATGCATATCAGATGTGCAGCGCGCATTATTCTCAGCGCGGGGGAGCCATGTCGGGTATGTCGGGTACGTAATTGGCGGTGCGTGCGTCAAAACTAGAACGAGCGCGCCTAACCGGCCAGCCAATACTGGTACAAGAAGCAGCGGCATCCGCGCAACCGTTCATTCGTTGCTGCATCTGCTTGTACTGCTGGAAGAGCGAACAAGTTGTGCGAACGCGCCCGCCGGCGGCGGGCATGTACCTTCGCCAACAAGACTGGCACTAGCAAGGTTTTTGAAGATGAATTGATGGAGAGATTGTCTCATGATCGAGCGCTATGTCGGGCTGAGCGTGCGCCGCGTGTGCCCTAGTTCAGCGTATGCCAGGCGTGCGCCTTGCCGGTCCGAGAAGTACAAGGTCGTGATCAAACCCGCGTACGCTTCACGCATCACGCACTACACAAGCACGCACACCATGGCATCCTACCTAAACATGCAGCAGCCAGCAGACATGTCCTTGTCAAAAGTGATGCTAAGCGACGAGACGGCGAGTGCGGCGAAGGGACAGCAGCCCGCGAAGCAAGGCCGCCGTGCCTGTCTTCTCGTGGCGATAGCAATTACGGTCGCGTGCATCATCGGCGTTGGCCTCGGCGTTGGGCTGGGCGTGGGCCTCAAGAGCAGCAGCAGCGGCAGCCCCGGCGGCAGCACGCAGGTGCGTGCGAGGCACACGCACGTCGTGCATCTCGCATGTGGGCTGCTAATATTGCGGTTTCACGCAGTCCCGCGAGGAGGTCGCCCGCGGCATTGCGGTCGTGAACGGAACGGCCATGACCTCGCATCTTCACGACGCAACCGCCGACGCTGTGGCGGCCGTGAACAAGGCCTTTGTACACCTCGTGACAGAGGCAGTGCACGACAGCTACAGCTGGGAGGCCTATGTGCTTGCGCGCGAGGGCATCGCGGCCGTTATGCCGGCGCTGGCCATTGCCAACTCGTCCAATGCCACCGCGTTCTTACAGGCAGGTGACGCTTGCCCGTGCTCGGAAGGGTATTATCAAATGCTGGGAGGGGCTGGCTCACGATTCGGCACGTTTTACACGTTTTACACGGTTTCCGTCTGTTTGGAGACAGCTGGTCCGGCGGTCTATCTGTTTGTTTGTTTTCAATACCAACCCACAGGCGCTTGCCCAGGCCGACTTCCAGATGCTGGATGCGAGCGACGTTGACGCCACTTACTCATCGCTTCAGACCGTCGCCGCCATGGCTCAAGCGGCTCTAGCCAACATCAACTCGCGCGACGCTGCCGCCCAGCTGCCAACAAACATCGTGCTCCAGCGGCTGCAGAGTGAGGCCAGCCACAAACCAGGGGCAGCCACGCACTGCTGAATTATTGTGTACCCAGACCCATACATATAACCCAAACCACGTAACCGTAGTTGAAACCCATCATGAACTGTATGCATGCGCGCCCCGCCCGCAGCCATGGTCGGCACCGCGCTGCTGCAGCGCCTTGATGCCGCGCCCGCCACCGCCGGCAACCGTCGGGCCCTCCTACAGCAGCGCCCAGCCGAGAGCAGCGAGCTGCTCCTCCTGGACTTCCACCAGTCACTTTTGTCCGCCAACGACATCATCCAGACCCTGCCTAACGAAGCCCCGGGCCTGGCTGACGTCCGCAGCGCCCTGGCTGCGGCCACCGGCGTGGTCGGTGCTTTCGCGGTCGAGGCTGCCGACCTATGGCTCACAAGTAAGGGATTGGCGGCCCCTGACTGCTGCCTTGGCCTGCGCGCCCGCGGCAACCTCATTCCAGCCTATCCAGCCGCGGGAGGGCTAGGGGACGGACCCCGCCCTATCCTAGCTACCCGCCCCCTGTGCATGTCCTCGCGCACTTGGCCCCCACCGTTGCTGCACGCACGCACCCGCCCTGCCATGCACCCTGCCAGCCAGCAGCCGTGCCACACAGTACGTGCGTAGTCCATTACCCGGTCTTTTTGCACCCACCCCTGGCTCACACGCTCTATCTCAGGCACAGGCCGGCTGTCTTGCTTGCTGACCGTACGTGGTGGATGTGCTCGCCTGCCTGCCCGCTTTTGCGCTCGCAGAGGCCGCCAAGGCTGAGTCCTGCGCTGACGAGCTCGACAAGGAGCGCCTCAAGTGCGACACGGAGCTGGGCAAGCTCATCGCCGGTGCGTTGCGTTGCGTACCATTCATTCCGTCGGTCGTCCGTGCTTGCTTGCGTCGTCGACGTACACGCACCCTCGGTGGCAAAGTCAGGCTGCACTCGGCGGTCGAGCGGCCATGCCGGTGGCAGCGAAAATCTCCGCGAGGAGTTGGAGCAAGCAGCACGCCCGCTCGTATCCGCTCTGTTGGATGCACGGCACGGCCGGTTGCGGCGCTGTTTGTGAGTGCCGCTAGCTGCCGTCCATCCGCCCGCGCGCCCCTCAGGCCAGGGCTGCACCCAGGGGCCAGCCTGCGACGAGGCGGTGGCCAAGGCGCGTGCCGAGTGCGCTGCCAAGGCCCGCGAGATAGGCGTCAAGTGCAGCAGCCGGCGCTCGTTCCTCAAGGTGGGCGCGCGCGGTGCGCTGCTGCTGGGTGTGCGTGGGTGGGTGCATTCGTCGCGCGTACGTACGGGCTGCCGCAGTGCTGCTGGCTCCGCTTGCCCAAACGATCGATCGGACACACCGCACGTAGCAGGACGCACTGCCGGGGGATAGAGCGCAGGGGCAGCATGAGCAGTACCTGCTCTGCTTCCAGCAGCTGCTAGTTGCTGCCCTGCCTGCCATCCGCGGACCGCGCACATGCCTGCGCCCCGCCAGCAGTGCGCACCAATGCAAGCCCCGACGCACACCGCCTGCGCCACTGCTGGATGGCCACACCCTTGCCCCACAGGTCTGCGGCAATGAGTACGAGGCCAAGCTCGCCCAGTGCCGAGGCGCGCTGCCTGCCGGCATCTCCGGGGACGCGCTCATCAGCCAGCAGTGGGCCTGCAAGGCCGCGGCCGACTTGGCCAGGTACGTGGGGTCGAGCGGCCCCGTGCGCCCGGCTGGTGCGTACGGAGTGCGGGATTCTATCTGCAATGCTGCGGTGCAGGCACTGCGATGCTGTCACGAACCGACAGCGAGCGTGCACGTGGCCGGCGGCAGCGTGCGTGCGTGCGTGTGCAGGGCGCGGGCGGGCGCCCGCAAGGTGGACCCCCAGCCGCACCGGCCACGCAGCTCCGCCCGCGCGCGCTGTCCTCTGCATGCAGCATGCTCTCCGCTCTCTTTCCTCCCGCACGCGCCGCGATCAATCCGCACCGCCCTGCCGCCGTCATGCACGCACTCTTGCGTAGTGCCACGCTACTTGCCGCGCCCACGCCAGCTAGCCAGCCACTGTGCGTGTGCCGCTATCTATCTGCACAGGAACCTGTGCATCCAGCGCGAGGAGTACCTCCGCAAGTGCGACGAGGAGGTGGACAAGAAGTTCGGCGAGTGCCTGGCCAAGCAGGGCGGCAGCGGCGCCAGCTGCGGCGCCGCCAACGCCACCGTCCGCGCTGGCTGCCAGGAGAAGGAACGCCCCAAGCGCCTCGACTGCAAGGTGCGGTGACGCGTGCGGTTCGGTGACGACGCGCATGCTTTGGCAAATGGGCTCTTGGGCACATGGGCAAATGGGCACATGCGGTAGACATCGGAGGCAGCAGTGCCTGCACGCACGCAGCTGCGTGCGGCGGCGTGCGCGGGCGGGGAAGCACGGGGAACGGACGGAGGCGCCGGGTGTGTTTTGGCGGGGCATGCGTGGCGCAAGGGCGCGTGCGGTCCTGCGCCCGCGTTTCTGCGTCACGCATGCGAAAATGGATTGCATGGCCCGTTCGGCCCGCAAGCGAGCGAGCGCTCCCTCGATGCGTACGTGGGATCGCCCACCCAGCACGTTCGGTCTGCCTCGGCCTGGGGAAGCGGTGCTCAGCCGGCCCCCCAGCACAGTCTGGCCCGAGCTTCTGGCTCGGAGGCTGTTGGATGAGTGATGCACCTGTGTTCCTCCCTTCCTGATCCACGCAGGTGGTGAAGCGCTCCGAGGAAATGCGCAAGTGCGGCAACTTGGAGCAGTCAGGCTTTGCGCTGTGCACCGCGCTGCTGAGCAGCCCGCAGCGCCACGTCGGCTGCTTGGACGAGCACAACGGCCGGATGGGGGACTGCAAGTTCCGCATCGAGGCCGAGGTGAAGAAGTGTGAGGAGGAGTCACCCTGCAAGGTGCGACCGTGCGTGCGCGCGGATGGGTGGGGCGCGCGCGCGGTTGGGGTGGGGCGCCGCCGCCGGCACTTCGCCGGCCGCGCTAGCGGGGGCGGGAGCACGTTGGCGCATCTGCTGCTCGCTCACACGCAGGGCCATCTGGATGCCGAGTTCTGCCAAGGCATGGCATGGCATGGCTAGCATGGCATGGCATGGCATGGCATGGCATGACATGGCAGCGGCATGAATTATTTGAGCCATCGCACGCACCGCCCTTCCTTGCGTGCTGCCTCCCGCACGCATGCAGTCCACTGAGCAAGCGGCCAAGGCGAAGTGTCAGGCTGCGTATGAGGCCGCGGTCGCCAGCTCTACGGCCGTGGAGGTCGCAGCCGCGGCCCAACAGAGCTGCGAAGCGGCGGTGAGGGGCTGGTCGATTGGGCGTCGAGCCGGTCTGTGCGTGATTGGTTCTCATCGGTGTGGTGCTCGGGTGCGATATCCACATATGCCTGTGTGTTTTGTAGCTGCGGGCGGGCACGGAAGCTCAACTCATATAAGCAGAGTTCACTTGGGCGCCAGCGCGGAGAACGACATCGATCTGCACACGACACATCCTGTGCCTGCGTGCATGCACCCACCCCTGCCCCCACCCCTTTAACCGCCGCACGTGACTCTGTCCTGTCAGGCCAAGACCGCCAACGAGGCCTGCAAGGTGGAGGCCGCGGCCAAGGTCAGCAAGTGGGTGGGCGAGCAGGCCACCAAGAAGGAGGTGGTCACGGAGGTGCAGCGCTACTACGAGTACCTGCCGTACACGCTGCTGGGAAGGCAGCAGCGGGGCGACGTGAGGGCGGCGCTAGTGGCGTTGGCGGCGGCCCTGGCCGCTTAGATAGTTGATAGTTGGAGCGGAGTGGAGCGGTGCGTGGGGGGCCGCGCGCGCACGGTGCCGCAGCTGGCTCGCGAGCCATGGGTTGGCATGGCATGCAGCGAGGCCGCCGAGCCTTGCGCATGGCTGGCTGGTGGGTGTCTTGGAGCGTCGACGCGTGAATGACGCCGGTAGCAGGACGGAATGATGCGGCAGGGGCGGCTGGAGGCAGGGGGCCACATATGCGGGTCAGGTCGGCGGGCGCGCGCTGCCGGGCTTTGTGGAGGCTGCTGCTGGCCTGCGTTGCGGCGCGTCGCCGAGCCTAGTCGGGCAGCACACATACGAGGAAGAAGTGGAGGAATCAATTCCTCGCCATCTATCTGGCGCCTGCTATTGGTTGCTCGCGTACGTGCGTATGGTTGGTTGCTCGATCGGCTTGCGGTACGTACTTGATTGCGTCCAAGGTGCGTTTGTACAGTACTTACGGGGCAGTGGCAGCGGGCAGTGGCAGTGGGCAGCAGGCGGATGCACACATGGCGGCTGCGCACTAGGCCCACGCAATGGGCGACTCCCGTCGGCAGGATGGGGATGATCGATGCGGCGCTGACTGCGTGCACGCAGTTTGTGGGATGTCGCGTTAGTGGCTGCTGGCGTAATGGCTTGATGCCGTCGAGATTGCTCTATAAGCTATCGTGGTGACGGGCGCGTGCTTACGGCGAGGTGCCTGGCCCCCTAGGCACCCTGTGTACCCGGTGAGCGCGGGCGCCGGAGGCCTCCGTCCGGCACTAAGCACACGTCGTTGTTTGCAAAGCTGTAAATAAGATTTTAAGATCAGCTTAGTGATGTGAATCAAATACGGTAACCCATTCCAGCAACGCGCGCGCATCGCCTCAGCGTCAGCCAATCAATCTGATTCGACAAACTTGACAACATGGCAGCATGCATCACGTACGTAGCGGCCGCCACGGGCGGAGCCGGGGTTGTGACGTGCCCACTCGCCCAATCAGGGGCGGGCTCACCTGCGCTCAAAGCGCCCAGCCGCCGCGGCTTGCCGGTGTTGCTAGGCTATAGTGTGCGCCCCCGCTGTCGCACCCACGTACGCCCGCAGCACGCCTCACCCAGGAGCCTTACTTCCCTCCCGCCGGCACCGACACTCCTCACCCCTGCCTCGCTCGGTGCCTCCAGCTGCACATTGCTGCTGACGCCTATCAGTGCATCTATCTGCATGCGGCGTGATTCGAGGAGAGCAGGCGGCGACGTCGGGGTTTGGTAGGCGGCGTTACGTTGGGTGCACGCTGGCCAGGCAGGGCCAGGCTGACGGCAGCGCATGCAGTACATGCAGTAGCACGCGCTGCTGCCCGCCGAGGCCACACTCTTTGGTGACAACGGTTGCTACCATCCATCTCAGCAAATTACATAAAGTTCAAGAGCTCCCGAGCGTCTTATTCTGCATCGTGCGCCACGCGCACGCACGCGCGTAGCACACGCCACGTGCGCTCCGCCCGACATACATGGCATCAGACCTGCGAGGCAAACGACACTATGAACCCCACCCCGTTCAGCAAATATCGTCTCATGCTGCGATACACGAGCGCTGCGATGAGGACACGGGGGCTGCAGCAACAGGCTCGCCTGCTGCGCATCCCTGACTTGACTTCCGCTGTCTGGTCCTTGGCGACTGTGTGCATCAGCATGCTGTGCGCTTCGGCGTACGGCATTGCTCTTATGATACACGACAAGACTGCGAGCTGCTGGCATGTGCTTGCTGCCGCGAGCTGCGCGTTAGTGGTCGTTGCGACCGCCATGCGCCGCTTGTGGCTCTCTGCCCGGGGACTCCCATCACACGCTCTGACTGTGGGCGCCCAGACAATAGTATTTTACTTCTGGCTCCTCCTGAACGCCGTCTGGTTTGCAGCTGGGTGGGTTTCGACACAAAAACCGCCGCATGCATGCGCACGAACCCTACCTGCGTGCGTACATAGCATGCCACCAATCGTCAAACTTACTGAGGGTGCGGGGGCTGCGCTGCTGCCCTCCGGCCGCTGCAGGGTCCGCAAGCGCAACTTCAGCAAGACCCCCAAGTGGATCCTCGAGGCTGCGGCCGGGTGGCCGCCCGGCACATCGCTGGGCAGCCCGGCCGCGCTCCACGGACTCGCGGCGCTCGACGGTCTAGGCATGGCCGCCTGCTGGCCGCTGCTCGCCAACCTCGTGCTGCTGCTGCTGCCCGTTGACCGTACGGCACTGCTGCTGTCATGGGTCAGCTCCGGCCATGAGGAAGGCGTCCGCGCGCACTCGTACCTCGGCGCGGCGGTGTGCCTGTGGGCCAGCGCACACGGTGCGTGTGTTGTTTTGCGTGCCATCGCCAGCAGCAGCCACCTACCCCGCGCGCCTGCTTATGCATGCGTGCCCTAGTCTGCGGTCTGTGCCCAGCCAGTCACCCGGCTGCTATGCATACGCGCCGTACCGTGCGTAGCGTCCCATCAGGCATATATCAACTGCCGGCGAGCGCACGCCCGGATAGCCACAGGCCCCTGGCGAGCCACATAACAGCTAACCCTCACCATGCCTCCACCCTGCCTATGTCGTTCCCCGCTCGCTGCGCAGCCGTGCTGTGCCAGGTGCCGATGGCTGCTGTGCGAAGGTGGCGGGTGCTCATGCTGCCGGGCGCCGACGACACCAAGGCGGCCGCCAACTTCGCTGGCCTGTTGGTGCGCGCCGGGGCGGGGGCTGGTGGCGGCGGCGGCAGGGAGCGGGTTACCTCGGGCCGTAAAATGTAGGAAATGAGCTAGCCCGCACCCCAGTCATAGCGAGCAGTGACTGAGCGTGCGCCTGTTGGGCCTGCTGGTGTTGTACCCTGACGTACGCGGACACTTGCACAAACCCTCATCACCCTTACATACCATCGCACCTGCCGCCGCCCCCCCGTCGCCTTCCCCTCCACAGGATAGTTGACAGCGGGGTCGGGTGACTGCCGTGCACGAACCCCTGACACCGCCGGTGCCTGTACCCAACCAACCAACCCATCCCGGTGCGCCCGCCCGCCCGCCCGCCCACGCACCCCTGCATGGCGGCCTACGGCATCCAGGCCTGGCTGGCCCTGGCCGCGCTGACCGCAACCTCCCTGGCGCCAGTGCGCCGGCGCGCCTTCAACACCTTCACTGCCTTCCACACCCTGCTTGCGCCGGCGGTGAGTCGGCGCCTGACGCGGATTGACTGGCGTACTGCACTGGCGTGCTGCTCTGGCGTACTGCTCTGGCGTACGTACTGCATTGATGACGTACCTGAGGAGCTGTGCGACCGCGCGCCGGCACGCCCTCCGCCGGCCCATGGCTCCATTGCCGCGAGCGACCTGACCGCCTCCTCTATCTATCTGCCGCCCCTCCCAACCGCTGCTGGTTGCTGCTGGCCGCTGGCGGCGGCCCTCCATCATCAGTTCCTGCTGCTGGGCTGCCTGCACGACGGCATGGTTTCCGCGGCCTGCGCCTGCGGCCTGCTGCTGCACGCCGCAGACCTGGCGCAGCGCTGGCTGCTGCGCCGGCGCTTCGCCACGGCGGTCGCCACGATTTTCGCCTCTTCACCGGCAGCGCGCGACCGCGGCGGCTGCCTGCTGCTGCGCGTCCCCACGCCCGGCCCGCCCGGCTGCCTGCCCGGACAGCACGTGTGGCTGCAGGTGCGCGGGGTTGCGGTTGGGGCCGGGCCACGCAGGGCCTGCTCTAGCTTGCGGTGTGTTCTGTGGTGGGCGGCTCGTAGCGTAAGCGACACCTCAAGTGCACATGCAGCCGTGGGCTGTTGCTTGGCAGCAGCGAGCTGCTGGCGGCTGTGGCTGGCTGGCTGACGCATGCGTGTCGAATGGCGGCCGGTCTCACTGCCCGCCCGCCCGCCGGCCGTCAGAAACGCAACGTTGCTCGTTGCCTTCCTGCTGCCTGCTGCTCACGGGGCCACCTGCAGGTGCCGCGCGCCTCGCGCTGGGAGTGGCACCCCTACTCTGTCGCCGACCACGACGCCGACGGCTTCTCGATCCTCATCAAGGCGCGCGGCGACTGGGAGCGGCGGCTGCTGCGGCTGGCGGAGGGGCAGGCTGCGGCTGTGGCAGGCCATCACACGACCGCGTGCGTACGGAATGATGAGGAACGAATAACAGTATTCATGCCACTTGACTGATCTATAATGACGTTATGTGATGTTTAGATGCATCGCGCCTCTCACTCCAGCACTTTGCGCGCCGCTGAAAGTCACGTCGGATGCACCCGCCTCGTCTGCGCGTGCCCACCCCCGCAGGCGTATCGGGGTGCGGTACGAGGGCATGTACGGCACTCCCGACCTGCGGGCGGCCGTCCTCGCCGCCGACCGCCTGCTGCTGTTCGCGGGCGGCTCGGGCGTGTCCGTCATGGCGTCCGTGCTGCGGCTGCTGCTGCTGAAAAGCAGTGGGGGCGCAGGCGGGCCATCAGCGGTGGCGCTCGTGTGGTCGGTCGCCGCGGAGGTGCGTGCGCTGCAGGCGCCGACGCGGCGGACCTTGGGCTGCAAATGTTATGGTGGTGCAATCGCTGCGTGGCGTGCTCGAGCGCATGCGTGTGTTTGTTTACAATTCAAGTAACACGCCCCGCGCGGCACACCCTGATTCGATGACGCGTCGATCTTTGTGTTTGTGTATGTGCGTGCAGCAGCTTGATGGCCAAGGCGACATACCCACGAGCTTAGGTCCTCGCCGCCCGTAGACACGTTAGTTGCGCATACACGAAACCCACGGCACGCCACACCCGCCCCGCCCGCTCATATAGTTTGCAGCCCCCACAGCCCCGCCCTTGAACCTCCCTCCCTTCGTTCCCTGCTGGCCTCAGGCGGACGCACAGCCGCTGGCCCCGCTGCTACAATGCGTCACGGCCCGCGGCTGGCACGTGCACGTCCACGTCACGAGGCAGCAGCTCGCCAAGGCCGCCGCCGCTGGCGAGCTGCTGGGTCCCGCCAAGTCGCTGCCGCCGCCCACTGCTGACGGTGAGTGGGTGCGTGTGTGCATACGGTGCTCGTAAGCTCAATAGCACGTTGGATCTGCGTGGTGGCCGACGAGGGGCGGAGGGGCGGGCGCTGCCATCAAGCAATACTAGCCTCCGGCGGGTACCGGCGGGCGGCCCAGGCTGCAGGCTGTCTCCGCTAGCACACGACCCTCCCTGACGACTGCTACATCCTCTGTGCCTGATGATAGCCTCCGCCGTTGCGACCCTGCAGGCAAGGCCGCCCGTTGCGCCCTCCTGCCCGAGGCGCCCCCGCCCCCTCCTCCGGGGCCGTGGCAGCTCCGCACCGCCGCCTCCGCCCTAGTGGCCGCCGCCGCCGCCGCCGCTGCAGCTGGCTGCTCCGCCCTCGCCCAGACGCTGTACTCCCGGCATGACTGTGACGTCCCCGTTCCCAGCGGCACCGCCGCCTCTGCTGCGGACTGGGTCGCTGGCGTGATGGCGGCCTTCGCAGCTCAGGCCACCGCCGCCGCCGGCAGCTGCCCTGCCGGGCTGGCGGAGCTGCTCGGGCAAGTTGGCGGCGCCGCCGCCGCCGCCGACGACGACGCTGGCGGCGGCGGCCGGACAATCAAACTGCGCTGGTGCCGCCTAGCCGGCGGCCTGGTCTCGGAGCTGTGTGTCAAGTGCGACCCACTCAAACCGCGGCAGCCAGCCGAGGCGGCCTGGCCCTGCTGCTCCGCCGCCGTCTGCTTCCTGGGCGTCCGCCTGACGCCGCTGCTGGCCTGGATCGCCGGCGTGCTGGCGGGGGCGGCGCTGGCCTGCGCTGTGTGGCGGCTCACCTGGCGCCTGCAGCAGCGGTGGGGCGGCGCCGGTACGGCTTGGCACGGCGGCGCCGGTGGTGGGAAGCGGCCGCCCTGGTGGTCGAAGGCCGCGGTGCTGGGTCGCCGCTGCTGGCTGGCTGCTGACGACAGTTCCGGAGTGGAGGGGGCCGACGGCCGCGACTCGGAGCTGCGCTCGCTGCTGGGGCCTGCGCCCCTCGTCGAGGAGGGCGCCTGCGGCGGCGGCGGTGGCGGCGAGGGGGTCGTGGTCTTCCGCGGCCGGCCCGACATTGGCGCTTACATGCGTTGGGCCGCGTTTGGGGGCGACGGACCGCTGCCGCCAACGGCGGGCGCGGGCGCTGCCGCCGGTGGCAAGCAAGGCTCTGCTGCTGCTGCTGCGTGCGGAGTGCTTGTATGCGGCCCCGAGTCGCTGCAGCAGGCCGTTGCGGCGCACCACCAGAGCCAGTTTGGTGCGCGCGGCGGGGCCGCCAGCCACGCCTGGCTCCGCAGCTTCAGCTTCACATCGTGATGGGGCGCGCTTGCAAGTGCTCCGGCTCGTCCGTTGCGCGGTTGATGTGCGCGAGGTGCTTGCGGCGTTTGGGGCGGCGGCGGCGCATCGATGGTACGTAGCGCCTCTCTCTCTCCGTCTCTCAGCAGTGCGACGGTGGGCTGCTGGGTCGCAGGGGCGCATGGGATGTATGTCGACGATGAGTAGCCGCGCCTCGCTCGCCGGCCCTGCCATACATGGAGTCGCCTCGTGCGTGTCCGGGCTGCTGGCGGGGGTGCTGAGCGTGCTGCAGGAGGGTAGGCGTGTTCCAGCGTTAGGTAGCACAGAACCCCACACGCGGCACAGCACGCCCCGGGTAGAGTGGCGCGTCGGCCGTGCGC
>BDDC01000543.1:16017-30531 GCA_001662425.1 Chlamydomonas sphaeroides
GGTTTTTTTTACCTGACGATGTCGGTGATACGCAGCGGCCATCCGGGCGCAGCACCCGCCGACGCGCGCGCTAGTAACCCCATGCTAACAACGAGCTCGGCCCCGGCACAGCACACCCTCGGTTCAACGCGTAGACGTACCTACGGAACAGGCAGGAACAACCGGCAGTAGGGGCAGACGGCAGAAAGCATGAGCGGTTAGTAGGCGAAGTCGGCGCATTACAAAGCAATGCACCAGGAGCAGGAGGCAAGCAGGGCACACGCTACACGCGTAGGCGTTCGGCGGGCGCTGCGTCTGGGGAGGGAGAGAGTGGGGCAGGGCTGGGGGCGGGGCACAAGAGGAGGGGGGTTACGACAGCATGTGTGGGCATGGCGTGTGGGCATGCGTGTGGTGATGTGCGTGGGTGCGACTGGGCGTGTGTATGCCGGCGGCGAGCGGACTCGTAAGAGTTCCCCGCCCGCCGCCAGGCGTGGCCCCCACCACGGCGCTGGGGGGCCAGGCCGGAGTGCGTGCCATGGCGGGTGCAGGGTCCGGGATGACCCCCGTGTATGGGAGACCCCAAGCCTACCACCAGCGTGCTGCGGGCAGTATGCACACACGCACGTAGATAGACGTCCGGTGTGTACGGCTCTTGCCTGCCATCCATGATCGGTAGGTGTGAGGGACGCAGGGGGGTGTTCTGTGTGTGAGGAGGCTGCGTACTGGCTGGCTGGCTGGCTGGCTGGCTGGCGGCGGCGCTTGCTGTGCTGCTGCATGCATGTACCGCGGCGAGCGAAGCGTGACATGAGTTGTGTTCGTGGGAGCTGCCTGGCTGGCTGGCTTGCTTGCACCTCCTAGCTAGCACAATGGGGGCCGAATGTAAGGAAATGAGTCTGCGGCTGTTAGGTCACGTGTCTGCGCATGGCCGGCCGGCCAGACTTGCTGCTGGTCGGGTGCTGCTGGTCGGGTGGTCCCTGAGGGACGGCGCGGCGGTGCGTGGCCAGTCGTGCGTGGTTGCGGTTGGCTTTCTGCGTTGGCCTTCTGCGTGGCCAGTCGTGCGTGGTTGCGGGTTGGCGGGGTGCGTGGTTGCGGTTGGCTTTCTGCGTTGGCCTGTAAGCAGATGCAGCCCCGGCAACCGCGGACGACCCCGACCCCAGACCCCGACCCCCGACCCCCGAGGGCCCTCGCCGCCGCAGGCCCCCTCTAGCTCCATCCTCGACGAGGGGCGCAGGCCCCAGCAGTAGCGAGCGCGGCTCCGAGTCGCGGCCGGCACCACTCTCGCCTCCAGACAGACAGATAGACAGCCGCCTAAGCCGCCAGCGGCGCGGTATCACGGGCCACCAAAGGAGACGTATTTCTTTTTTACACCGCCTGCGGCCACCAGCAGGGCGGAGGCGGCCGTGCCTGGTGCGTGCAGTGCTGCAACAGACCCGGCGGAGGGGGCTGGGGAAATAAAATAGGAATGGCTACGACGCATGTAAAACATGGCATTCAGGCAGGCGTGTATGGGGAGACCCACGCCGACCACCAGTCGCAGGTAGGCGTGCGTGAGGACTGGGAGACCGACTGCGCGACGCCCGACTGCGGAACCCTGCGCTCGTCGTCATGGGCGCAGACAGGGCCGCCCCTGGCCGCAGGCCACAGAGGGCCCCCCGCTCGCTGAGCCGCTGTCTACTGCCCTACCCTGCTGTCCGTGTGCCCGAGCCGCCCAAACACAGCCCATGCCTCCAAGCTCCGCAGGTGGCTAGGCAGGAGGCGGATGTCTGCTCGCTCGCTAGCTGGAGGGCAGGAAGCGGACATGCTGCCATGCGAAGTGTCATGTGCTGTGGCGAGTGTCGCGAAGGAATCGGGTGAGCAGCCCAGGCGGGCCCTGGGCTATGTACGTAAGCGCGGACGGATGTGGACAGGTGGGCAACGAACGACATGCGTGCCAAGGTTCTTAACTTGGATGGGGTCCTCCTTGCCAAGAGGACGATTCTCCCTATATAGGATATATCCTACCTCCCCTACTGGCGTCCTGGGCAAGGGTGCGCAGCTTCGTTAGGTGGAGCGACGAGGGGCAACGTGGAATACGCGAGCTGAGGAGATGCAGGCGGGGATATGAGGGGCGGCGGGCGACGCGGCGGGGGAGACACGCTGAAGACGTTCAGCCGTGTACACAGCTGACGGCCGTGCTGCGTGAGGCGGCTAGGTGTAACCCATTCAGTCATGCATACACACCCAGGGCGTGCCGCGCGGGTCGTGCTTACAATATCTCACCTTGATCTGAACACATGGATGACATCGACCGTCAGCTAGTCAGCCGATGCTGCGACGGCGGCGGGTCGCTTCCGCTTCCTCCCCCCTGCATGCAAGCTGGCCATGACACTCTGCGTACTTGCAAACGCCCTCTCATTCACTTCTTGTACTCGGGCGTGGCTGGCACCTGGCAGGGGCCCCGACAGCCCCTCGCGCCGCCGCCGCGGCCTGTGGCCCCACACACAGCCACACACGCCCGCCCGCTGCCCGAAGTAATATAAGCGACCGCTCGACACAAGCCACGGGCGTAAAAACGCGCACGGTGCCGTAAGAATAGCAACGCGTGTGCAGCAAGTACGGCGCGCATGCTGCTCTGCGCACGCTGGCCGCCCGCAGGCGCCAACACTTAACTCAACACGCGGGGCCGAAGCGTCGCAGCCAGCCTGTGCCGCTGGCGGCCCCGCGCGCGCCAAAGTGGCGCTGGTGCTGCTCCACAACCGCCTGCTGCAGCGACACCGGGCCGCACACGAGCACGCCACACACCCCACCCGCAGCCGATCTCGAGCCCTGCTTGCCGGCTGCGGCGGCAGCGCCAGCGCCCGCCGTTGGCGGCAGCGGCCCGCCGCCTCCCGCCGCGACCCAGTGCATGTATGAGCCCACGTCGGGCCGTCCGTGCATAACCACGATCCCCTCGCCGCCGTCAACACCGCAGGCCCCTTCCTCTACAAGGGGCGCAGGCCCCAGCAGCGACCGCAGCTCCGAGTCGCTGCCGGCACCCCCCTCCTCCGCTTCTCCACCACCTACACTACCGTCATCGGACAGCCGGCAGCGGCGGCTTGCCAGCGCCGCCGCCGCCGCCCACCAGCGCGACGGCCCCTCGCCGCCGGCACCGGGCGTGGCCGAGCCGTCGGCGCCGTCCCGTGCCCGCCGCCAGCGCTGTAGGTGCAGACACAGGCGCCACACGGCGCACGCCAGCGCCGCCCCCGCCAGCGCGCCGGCGATCCAGGCCAGCAGCGGCGGCAGCCGAACGCCCAGGAAGCAGACGGCGGCGGAGCAGCAGGGCCAGGGCGATTCGTCGGGCGGCCGTGGCCTGAGAGGGTCGCACTGGACGCACAGCTCCGAGACCAGGCCGCCGGCTAGGCGGCACCAGCGCACCTGCGCCCTGCTGCCGCCGCCACCGTTGTCGCCGACGCCGCCGACTTGCCCGAGCAGCTCCGCCAGGCCGGAAGGGCAGCTGCCGGCGGCGGCGCCGGCCCGTGCCTGTGCCGCAGCGGCAGCTGTCACGGCCGCCACCCAGTCAGCGGGGGGGGCGGCGCTGCTGGCGGCGCCGCTGGGAACGGGGACCTCGCAGTCTTGCCGGGAGGCGAGCGCCTGAGCGAGCGCGGAGCAGCCGGTGGCGGCGCCTGCGGCGGCGGCGGCCACCAGTGCGGAGGCGGCGGCGCGGGGGTGCCACGGGGGCGCCTCGGGCAGGAGGGCGCTCCGGGCGGCCTTGCCTGCAGGGTCAGGACCCGGGTTGTTGATTGCTTGCTTAGGCGCGAGCGTAACAACGTACGATGTGATAAGGACATCCGCCGCGCTAGGAGGTTTGCAACCCTGGCGCACTGCCATGCGCTGCAGGAGCCGTAGGTGGTACGCACCCGGGGCGGGCGGCAGCGCCTGGGCGGGTGGCGGCGACGACAGCGCCAGCGGCAGCGCGGCGGATGCGGCCTTGGCGGGCTGCTGCCGCTGCTGGCGTGTGACGTGGACGCGCACGGGCCAGCCGCGCGCCGCGACGCAGCTCAGCAGTGCGGCCAGGGGCTCTGTTTCCACCTGCACGGGACGGGGCCGGAAGGGGCGCGGGCGAAGGTCTGGCGTGGGAGTAGGGACTTCACGACTGGGCGCGGAAGAGGGGACGTGTGCGTCCGCCTGCGCGGGGCGGGAAAGTAACTTGGCAGGGAAGTGGGGTGGTGGCTGGGGGTTGGGGCCGGGAAGGGTGCGCCTCTCGGGGGAAGGGGCGGGTGCAGGGTTCATGTGCGGTGGGACCTGCGGCCGGACGTCTGCAGCCACCAGCGCCAGACACGCGCGCGTGCACTTGGACGGAGCCTTGGCTGCCGCGCACCTCTTCGGCGACCGACCACACGAGCGCCACCGCTGATGGCCCGCCTGCGCCCCCTCTGCCTTGCAGCAGCAGCAGCCGCAGCACGGACGCCATGACGGACACGCCCGAGCCGCCCGCGAACAGCAGCAGGCGGTCGGCGGCGAGGACGGCCGCCCGCAGGTCGGGAGTGCCGTACATGCCCTCGTACCGCACCCCGATACGCCTGCGGGGGTGGGCACGCGCAGACGAGGCCGGTGCATCCGACGCGACTGTCAGCGGCGCGCAAACTGCTGGACCGAGAGGCGCGATGCATCTAAACATCATATCAAAGTCATTATTATAGATCAATCAACTGGCATGCATACTATTCTTCGTTCCTCATCATTCTGTACGCACGCGGTCATGTGATGGCCTGCCACAGCCGCCGCCTGCCCCTCCGCCAGCCGCAGCAGCCGCCGCTCCCAGTCGCCGCGCGCCTTGATGAGGAGCGAGAAGCCGTGTGCGTCGTGGTCGGCGACAGAGAAGGGGTGCCACTCCCAGCGGGAGGCGCTCGGCACCTGGGGGCAACGTGGTAAGCCCGGAATCAGCCACCTCTACATCTGCAACACAACGCCCCAGAGAGGATGCAGCAGCAGCAGCGTCAGGGCCGGCTTGGGTTTTGTTTTGCGCTCTGCAGGCCCCCCACGCCGTCAGCTTGCGCAGGCCCTGCCCCGGCCGCCCCCAGCCACACGCGGCCCTTTCCACACAGCGCCCCCCTTGATGATTCCGCCGCACCTGCAGCCACACGTGCTGGCCGGGCAGGCAGCCGGGCGGGCCGGGCGTGGGGACGCGCAGCAGCAGGCAGCCGCCGCGGTCGTGGCGAGAGGCGAAGATCGTGGCGACCGCCGTGGCGGAGCGCCGGCGCAGCAGCCAGCGCTGCGCCAGGTCTGCGGCGTGCAGCAGCAGGCCGCAGGCGCAGGCATATGCGACCTTGGGGTGGTGCAGGCAGCCCAGCAGCAGGACCTGGTGGTGGAGGGCCGCCGGCCACCAGCAGCGATCGGCAGCGATCAGCAGCAGGGGTGGGTGCCGTTCATCAGTACGAGGGAGGGGCGGCGGGCCAGGGCGTGGCCATGGAGCCGGCGGCCGGCGTCGGGGTGGGACCTCTGAGGCGGCTGGTGCGTGGGCAAGCCGGCGGGTGGGCGAGCGGGCTGGCTTGCACTCGGAAAACGCACGTAAGGTGCACTGAGCGCGTCTGGCATGGCCACGGTCCCACGTACGGCATGCTGCGGTGCGACCGCTTGCTGCTGGGGCCTGTGATTGGTGTGAGGATACGGCGCGCGCGGGGTCCCGCGGCACTCACCGTCGGCGCAAGCAGGGTGTGGAAGGCAGTGAAGGTGTTGAAGGCGCGCCGGCGCACGGGCGCCAGGGAGGTTGCGGTCAGCGCGGCCAGGGCCAGCCAGGCCTGCGCGCCGTGCAGGCGATTGAAGGGCCGGGCGGGCAGGCGCATCGGAACGGCTTGTTTTGTTTGATCAGTGGTTGAGTTGATAGGTTGGATGGTTTTATTGCGTTGATGGGTTGGTCAGGGTTGGTTGGCCTGGCAAGTCGCGCCCTTTGTTGTTTATTTGATCAATGGGGCGAGGTGTCCTCTCGTCTTCCCCAGGTCCCTTTACCCGAGGCCCCTTCCCCCCGGCCCCTTCCCCCCGGCCCCTTTCCCCCCGGTCCCGTGCCCACAGGCCACCGCCCCCCTCCTCCTCCTGTCCTCCAATCCTGCATGCCCAGGCCCCTCATCCCTCCGCCCCCTACCGCACCAAGAGGCCCGCGAAAAATGCCGCGGCGAAGGTGTCGTCGTGCCCCGGCAGCATGAACGCGCGCCACCTCCGGAGCACGACCATGGGCACCTGGCATAGCACGGCTGCGGAGGGACGCAGGGGGCCGGGGACGACCCAAACAGGGTGCGCAGGGACACCACATGCGCGTGTTAGCGGGAGTCCGCAGCTTGCGGTGGCTATTGAATTCATGATGCGGGCGCTGCATCGTCATGGCATTGTTATGTATAAATAACCTGCACACGGATAGTCCACTTATGGGAAACCTTAAGGCGTGTCAAGGCGGGTGGGTGGCTGCCGTGGGCAGCGGCAAACACAACCCCGCACGCACCGTGTGCGCTGGTCCACAGGAACACCGCCGCGCCGAGGTGCGCGTGCGCGCGGACGCCCTCCTGGGTGCTGATACCGAGCCACGACAGTAGCAGCGCCGTGCGGTCAACGGGCAGCAGCAGCGGCGCCAGGTTGGCCAGCAGCGGCCAGCAGGACACCATGCCCAGACCATCGAGCGTCGCGAGCACGCGAAACGTGGTCGGGTGGCCGGGGGGTATGCCTGGCAGCTGCCCCGCCGCAGCCGCGTGGATCCACTTGGGGTGATGGGCAAAGTCGTGCTTGCGGAGCCTGCAGCGGCCGCGCGGCGGCGAGGGCCGCACGCTCACGTGGAGAGGTGGGAGGGACGGGGTTTGCGCGCTGCAGATGCGGCGCACCAAACTCACCCGGCCGCAAACCAGGTTGCGTTGAGCAGGAGCCAGGTAATGCATATCACCGACCGGTCGGCCGCTGTCAGAGGGTGCGACGGGCGGCCCCGAGCCGACATCCACCAGCGGCGCATCCCAGCAGCGGCGACCAGTGCCACGCAGCTCGCGGCACCAAGCACACGCCAGCGCGCAGCTTCATCGTCATATGCAATCGACATACCAAATGCTGAAGCGCAGACCATGCTGGCGCACACAATTGCCAACGACCAGGCCGCGGACGACACATCAGGCACGCGCATACGTGTACGCATTAGATTTCGTGTCACCATGGAAGCTCTCGCTAGCTGTGTGTTTCGACCTTTGTGGCAGGCTCGCTGCAAAACATAGTCTTGCGGCAATCGTAGCGACTTCGTTGCAAGCTGGACGCACAAAGAATAACTCACATACGTGTCTGAGGGACGCAGTCCGTGAGGGGTCGCGGAGGTCGTTATGTGTAACGGCCGTTCGTTGTACCTAAGCGGTTGCGATGCGCGGTTTCCTTTCATTGCAATTCAACAGCAGGTTCTAGCATACATATCACGCGCATCAACTGTGTCTCTTGTGTCTGGCCATGGGCCGCCAAGCCGGTGCTTCGTTGTCGGCCGTAAAACACATTCACGGTGAGCCTGGTGCCTGCTGCCCCCCGCCGGGTGCCTTTCCGCCGGCTGGCCCCGATGACCAGCGACGGCCGCAGCAGGGAAGGAGCTAGTCGAGCTGCGTGCTGACTGCGCTCTGGTAACAGGGTGCGCGCTGGCGCTCAAGACGGGCTTACTGCGGCCATTGCGTTTCCCAATGCCGTCAAATGTGCATGTTGCTGCGCGTTTCGGGTGTCGTGCGTGGGGCTGCCACGCGGCTGGCGCACGGCTATCTCAGCCAGCGCGGGCCGTGAGGTGGCGGCTCTCATTCCCACGCTGCGCAAGTAACTAAAGGTATTGGTGCGTGCGCGGCGACATGCACTTGCATGTACGATACGCGCGGCGGCCACAGTCATTTGAATTGGAGCTGCGTGCAGCCCCTGCCTTTTCATGCCCATCCGTGTAGAACACGCAGCAGTGCAACGCGTGAGTTAGGTTGGCTGGCGGCGTTGACCCTGGGCCAGCAACCTAGCTACCTAAAAAAAAGGAAGGCAGCTGACCGTGCTTAGCTAGAAGGCCGCTGCCAGCAGCACACTTGCAGTCACGATACAGCAGCACAGGCAGGCAGGTGGGGCGAGGTGTCACGGGGGGATGCACGTCATGGGAGGCAGGCTACATGCTTGGATGGCGCAATTAAATAGAGCTCACGCAGTAACTAGCGCATGTGCCACCCCATGCACCAGCAGTCCATCTGCCGGCCGAAGTCCACTTCGATTAAAGCCAAGAAGACAACCTGCATCAGACGGCACATGGCGCCTCCGCGACGCGCAAACGATATGGCAGCAACACGGTCGCTGTGCCCCGCCTACCTGCTGCCGCGCCACAGGCTTCGCCCAGGTGTCAGCGAGGCCGCACTGCCGGCCCAGGAGCATGCCGCGGTTGGGGAGCCAGGTGCGCCACGCACCGCCCTTCGGTCGCGAGCTGGCTCCGAGGGCAGCTGACGTCACCAGCAGCCGCAACAGAGCGCGCGCCAGCCACCATGCCGCCCTTGCCACATGACAGCTGGCGCTGCAGCGGGGCGTCGACTCAGGGTCCGCCGGGTGCGCCGGCAGGGGCTTGCGTGGGGGCGGCGCTGGAGCCAGCCGCGCACGCCAGTTAGGATTATTGGGCCTGCGTGCGGCGCCACATGGGCCCGGGGCTGGTCCACGTAGGCCCCGGCAGTGGCGTAAAGCTGAGTACGTGTCTGCGAGGGCCTGACCACCGGTGGTGTCATCGCTGTCGCCCGGACCAAAAACCCAAGTCGGGCCCCGCGCCCCATGTAGGCAGCCGCGACGTACGCGGCCCGGCCCAACCACTTGCCGTCGCGCGGTCCCGGCCCTGAATCTCAGCCATGCCGCGTCCCCACGCGCACCTGGCCGTTAGGCCAACAAGCGCGCCTCCCCGCGCGCGGCCCTGATCCAGTCATGGGGAGAGCCGGCGGGGCTGCGAGAGGACCCAGGCGGCGCGTGTGCCGCTGAAGAGGCCGCGCCGGTAGGTTTCCCCGCGGCGCATCGTCGCCGCCGCCCTTGGTTCCGCCCACCGGCCTCTGCTCGCCAGGTGCGCGCGCACGCAGGCAGCGTGCGCCCTCATAAGCTGTGCGCGGCTAGGCCAGACCCTGGTTGGCACCACCCCACGTCTCCACCTGCTTACCCGCCTACGCCCCGCAGCCGCCCAAGTCCGGCCGCCGACCGCGAGCTGCTGCTTTTGGGGCTGGACGACCCGGTACGGTGAAGCCGAAACAGGAAGAGAGGTGGAGGGCCGGAGCCCCCCACGCAGGGAGGCTGCCGGAGCCCCCTACGCGCCCTGTCCCCCGGCAGGCGCGGTGCCTGCCTGGCAGGCTCGAGGAGCTATTTGGGCCGCGGGGTTCCCCTCGGTGAAGGCCCACAGCCGTCCCCTTGACACACGCCAGGGCCCTGTCCGGCGTTCGTTTATTATCATGAGTATCAGGGGCCGGGGGTGCCTTGTAAGGAGGGGAGCCGGTGGGTGCTGGGGCAGGCGGCTGGTGGTGGCACGGGCCGGGTCTCGGGCAGCCTGGGTCGCACGGCGAGCGGTGCTGCGGGCAGCAGGCGTGGCGAGCGTTGGCGAGTGGCCGGGATCGCGCCAGAAGCGCTCGCGCCGCTGACAGCTCATCCCTCGCGTGCGTAGTTTCGCGCCATTAGAGCAAATCTGAAAACGCTGCCGTGTGTTGGGACTGCCCACCCTGGAGTCGCTGTCCACTCTGGAACCGTGGCAGCTTCGCCTCAGTACGGCAGGAAGCCAGGCAGCTGAGAAGCTGCCGCGGGGGGCTCCGAACATTGCAGCGCATACTTGACTGTACTCGCTCACGATGCTTTGAGTTATGCAATTCGGCAGCAGTTGTTGACAAGTGCATCGCGTGGTGACGGCTCGAGTCTCATAATGCCAGACTGCCATTGGGTGCCAGGGGCGAGCGTCGGTGGCCCAGGCGGCAGCCTGAGGTAGGGCGCCGGCGCTGCTACCTGTAGCAAGCGATTCGGCAGCCCCTCGCCCTGGCCCACGGCCAGCTTGGCGCACACCTGCGCACACCGCATCATATCACGGTGTTATATGTAAGAATGTAACCGCCGCAACCCCCCGCTCTTGGCACGAACTCTGCTCTGGCTTCAAGGTTTCCACTTGCAAGCGGAACCCACCCTCAGCGGGTCTCCAAGCCGGGCGGATGCCCCATGGGGCCCCAGCGCGGGGCCGGCCGCACAGCTCCCGGCACAACTAGCACATTGCCCGGCGGCCAGCCCCACGGCGGCCGCTGGGAAATAAAGTTCCACAACCCCGCCAGCCCAGCCAGGCGCTCAGCTGCCTCGCTCTGCGCCTGCGCCGCTGCGGCCCGTGCCCTCACGAGGTGCCCTCACGAGGTGCCCTCACGAGCCCTGCCAGGTCCCAAAAGTGAAGCGTTGCATGCTGCTGGGGCCCCCACGCACAGGGCTCGCCGGGCACTCACGGCAGCGCCCCTCGCTGACCACCGAACGGCTGTGGCATTGATCAGGTGTAGGCTGCGCCGAGGCGCGGGTGCCCTCGGGTGCTCGGCCTTGAACGGCGGCGGCCCATCCCTGACTCGTTGCGTGTCAGGGGATTGGTAGACCCGGCGGCGGGGGTCAGCCGGCGCCGGGTCTCAACCCGACGAATGCACGGTGCCTCCATGAACGCAACAATTAAGACACATGGAATCAGCGCAGCGCTTACAATTAGGCGGCCCTGCCGTGCTGCTGGAAGCTTCCAACCAGCGACCGACCGGTGTAAGAACCTGTTGGCCTACGAACCACGCACGCACGCACCCCGAACGAGCGCAACGTACGCACAGGCTTGAGCGTTGTGCAACGACCTGCAACAATGAAGCAGCCTTGCTCTTAGCATAGCAGCTGCTGCGTGTGCAAGTTCAGCAGTCTGAAGGCGTGTACCACTGAGCCGCACATGCAACACAAGAGTTTGAGTAGCTCTTCATGCTGCCTGTGCTACCTCAAGCGAATCTTTGGCGGGCCTAGAGATGCAACTTACAAAATTGTTCCTCGTTGCCGCCGTCTCGGCTTTCTTACTGTCAGCGCATGCATTTACAGGCACCGTTGTGGTGACAAGTAAGACCTGCAAAGCCTGTCGCGATGACGCCATCCACATGCAAGCAAAGACGCACGCGACCGCAGCCGCGGCAGCCGGCCTGCTTCTCGAGACACAATTCCTTGTGCTTTGAGCGACAACAATGGATATTGGTACATCTTCCTCGCGCAGGCGACCGTGCCCTTGACACGTCCAGCCAAACCAAGTCTGATGCCCACGAAGGCCTATGGCTTTCCCCAGGTGCCAGGGCGTCGCGCACGCTACAGCAGGCGACGCCGCAAGGTGGGCGCCTTGAGCGACACAGCCTACCACCCGCCGCACTATCCGGGCCGCGAAGTGATGGACTCCTTACCTTGCAGCCGTAGTTCCGATCCTGTCATTTATTTGTCAGTTCTGCAGCACGCGCGCACGTCCAGGAGGCCTCCTGCCTCTAGCGGATGCGTACATACATGGGTCGCATGCCGAGCTCTATATGCTCACCCACCGCCTAGCATCGATCCCGTCAACGAAGCCGGCCGGGTGTGCCGTCTTTTGCCATCGCAGATGTGAACGGCACGTACCAGGGCCAGCTCCGCATCAGCCATGGGTCGGCGGGGAACGGCACCCTGCAGGTGCGTGGGGGCCGTGCTGTGAACCACTGATGGTATGGCCGGGCCCGTCCGTCCCTTTGCTGTGAGGGAATCCGTGGCGGCCAGCGCTTGCCATGGTGCCAGGCAGGCCGAGATTGATAGATGCAAGGCGGCAGGGGACAGGACTCGTTGTCGCCTGCTGGGTCGGTGTCGTGGAGGTCTCGCTATCTACATTGCAATTCGTTACCTGTCGTAAGCAGACCTAGGTCTCTGCGTGCGCGATGGCATGTTGGACGCACCTGTGTGCGTTGCTGCGTGGTCTCCAACTGCTGACTCCCGAGGTCCAGCCTTAATTTGCAAGCAAGCAATACGCTGTTCATGGCCGGCACCCGTGTGCCGTGCCATGCCGCCAAGATATTAAGGCATACATGTCGCTCCCGTGCTTTGCAGATGTGGTACGGCAGCGCCTGGGTGCACGTGTTGACCGACTCATACTTTGACTTCCGCGAGGGCAAGGTGCGCTTGATCGGGTTGCTTTGCGCATGAGTGGCTTGGCACTGACATAGGCTTGCCGTGCAGCTGACGGCTGCAGCATGTAGGGCTCAGCATCTAGGGCCATCACGCTAATCACGCGCCCGCTTGTGCGTCCCACCGTGGCGTGCAGGCTGCGTGCCGCCAACTGGGCTTCACGCATGGCCTCGCGTTCGGGCGGGCTGGCAGCGTGTTTGGCTACACCGACCAGGCGCCCATCATCCAGCCCTACCTGAACTGCGTCGGGAACGAGACCGGCCTGCTCAGCTGCCCAAGGCCGAGCGGGCTTCTGATATACGTGAGCCAGCGCCTCCCATCAGCTCCTCACCCGTTCGGCGTTGTCATTCCCTTGTGTATGGTGTTAGTTCTTATCACAACAATAGTTGCAATATTTATGTAGCAGTAGTTTCCCCGCTTCAGGCCTATCAGGCCATGCCGTAGCTGTGATACACATGTGCAGGACATCGTTCGTACGTACGTATCACAACGCGTCATGTTGAAGCAGAGCCCTTTCTGGCATCCCCACAGGATGTGGCACGGACCGCGACCAACTACGCTAACGTGGCCGGCGTGGAGTGCTTCAACGGTGAGGGGCGGCAAGCAGCCGCAGTAGCCACAGCAGCAGCTTGGACGTCCGCCGTGCCCATGCCTTGCTTGGTTGATTCTTACGAGGACACCCAGCGGGTTGCTCGGGTGCATGGCAAGCTGCCCGAGCCCGCCTTTCCGCATGTGCTGCTGCGTGCTGCCACAATATTACCTATAGTTTAATAATCATATGGCATGACATGACACTTACCTTCGTTCTCGGTTACACCCTCCAATTGCTTGCACCACAGAAACCCAGGGTTCCTACGACGGCCAGCCGCGGATAATCCGCGGCCCCTCTGCCAGCAACGGCACGCTGCAGGTGCGCCAGCAGCCGGCGGCCTGCCTAGCCCGGGGGCGTGTATAGCGTGTATGTACGTGTGTGTGCAGGGTGGCGCAAGTCACAAGCACGCGGTGCGTGTATGTTGTGCCTATATGACGGTCCCTCATCGCGTGCCGCGAGTCGTGCGACTCGTTTGTTTGGTCCCAATCAATGCGCATCCAGGTCTGGTACCAGGGATTCTGGTGGCACATGCACTCTGACTACTTTGACTGGCGGGAGGTTGGGGTGAGTAGTGACACCTGCTGGAGCTTTGTTTGGCGAAAGACGGGGCGGGGGTTTGAGCACACAGCTGTGTGCAACCGGCCATCTTTATTTTAGCTAGTAGAGCTTGCCTGTGCGGGACATGGTTTGCCCTCACCGCCCCTGCGCGCGCAACACACCAGGTCGTTTGTCGGCAGCTGGGCTACGATACGGGCGTTGGCATCGTCGCCTCTGGCACAATCTACGGCTACCAGAACCGCGCGCCCAGCTTCTACCACCTGGCTGATTGCACGGGCTACGAGACCAACCTCTTGCAGTGCACCTGGCGCAACTGGTTGTACAGGGTGCGTAGCCAGGCTTGCAGTGCGTGCGTGGTTGCGTGCGTGGCTTTACATGATGTTGCATGTTGAGCTTATATCACGGCGGCAAGCGAGCAGACCAAGCAAGCAGGAGCTTTTGAAAGCGCATGTGTGGTGTGCTCGTAACGCTGCGTGCTCGCATGCATATCCGTAGGAGGCCTCGTTGACGACCAGCACGTACCAGCAAAGCGTGGGCGTCGAGTGCTTCAACCGGACAGGTATGCCGCTTGCTTTGCTATGCTTGTAACACGCAGATGCCCTTGGTGCGTGGCTGGGTCGCGGTCTGCTTGCAGCCCGCTCTTCCCAGCACTTTCTGCATGGCGCTGTGCATTTGGAGCAACACTGACAATAATTATAATGCTGCGCACACTCACTATTGTGGACGAATCCTCTTGGGCCCTCCATCCTTGGCCCCCGTGATGCTGCCAACAGGTCTGTTGGGCTTGAGCGACGGCCAGCTCCGCATCAGCCATGGCTCTGCAGCTGCCGGCAACGGTACCCTGCAGGTCAGTGTGCGATGAAGCGCTAACAAGTAGCGGGGAGGCTGCGTCCGGGTGTGCGTGCGTGCGTGCTACACTGCTCTCCACACTACTGCTGTATGGGTTGGTTCGTTCGCTCGCCAGAGTCGCACACAAGCGGTTGGGCGGGTAGTCAGCTCGCGCGCAGCGCAGTGTCGTCATACAAATGGGTTTTCACATGTGCGGATATGATGCCGGTTGCCGCCGTGCTAGCATGTGAAGGTTCGGTCTGGGCTTGCCTCCTAGCAAGGCCGAGGTCTGGGTGACCAGCCTGGCATACCGCAGGGACGGGTAAATGAACATGTTACGGCCCGCCTTCCCTAACACACCCATCTCCGCACCCCACACGTAACGTAGATGTGGCTCGGCAACGCGTGGGTGCACTTTGCTGCTG
>BDDC01000543.1:30541-40965 GCA_001662425.1 Chlamydomonas sphaeroides
GCCGCGAGGCAAAGGTGTGCTTGGGCTATGCTAGCTATCCGTATTCAGCCTGGGAATCACACACGCACGTGCGTGGAGCACGTGCAAGGCTGGCTGGGGCTGGTGTGTGTGTGTGCACCGGATGCTGACATGCATGTGGGCCTGCCATCCGCCGCGCAAGTCCCCGACTGCACCCTGTTTGCACGACGCCCTGAACTTTCTTGGTGCATGCAGGTTGCGTGCCGCACCCTCGGCTACACGCATGGTCTCGCGGTGCCGAGCGCCGGCAGCGTGTTTGGCTACGATGGCCGGCTGCCAATCCTATACCACTACCTTGCGTGTGTCTCAAACGAGACCAGCCTCGTCAACTGCTCAAGGTCGAGCGGAGCATCGATGTCGGTGAGCCCGGTGGCAGGCGGACTTGTTGTTGCTGTTTAGGTGCACGTTCATTCCCTCACACACGCACGCACGGATCTGCATACGTAAGGTGGTACCACCATCCCTCAACCAACATCATCCATGCCCACAGGAGCTTGCACGGACCACGACGAACTACGCCAGCACGGCTGGTGTGGAGTGCTTTAATGGTACGCGGATGCAAGGGCGGAGTGGCCTTGCTTGCGGAGGGCTGGTGGGCCGGCGGCAACAGCCATCTCCAAGCGGGCCGCGGTGCTTCGGCACTGCTCGCTTGTTTGTTCACCTCCCCGCTGCTCCTCAGGGCGTGGCACCGTCGTCTTCCAGTGTGATGACCTGAGCTGACGTCATCTAAGCGGTGTCCCCAACGTTCCGCCCTCGCCACAGAAACCCAGGGCGCCTACGACGGCCAGCCCCGGATCATCCGCGGCCCCTCTGCCAGCAACGGCACACTGCAGGTGCGCCAGCAGCCGGCGGCCTGGCTAGCCTGACATGCAGCTTTACCGAGGAAGCACGCATGTAACGCATGTCCCGACTATCTAATAAATACCTCCTGTGCCTGTGGCCCTACATATGCTGTGCCTGCTATTACTGCTGCTGCTCCTGCTGCTGCTGCTGAATGCCAGCTCTCCGGTATCGCTTTCCCACCAATTCTGCTGGGTGTGTTGCATTGCACTTCCAGGTCTGGTACCAGGGCCTCTGGTGGCATATGCACTCCGACTACTTCGACTGGCGGGAGGTCGGGGTGAGTAGCAGTGCCTGCTGCTGTAGCTTTGTTTGGCAATAGACGGGGCGGGGGTTTGAGCACGTGGCGGTGATTGCTTGATGAGTCAACAACCACCGTTGCGTTGAGCTTGCATACGTATTATGCATGCACGGGACATTTGTTATCCTTCCCCGCCCCTTCGCAACACACCAGGTCGTTTGTCGGCAGCTGGGCTACGATACGGGCATTGGCATCGTCGCCTCGGGCTCCATCTACGGCTACCAGAACCGTGCGCCCAGCTTCTACCACATGGCTGACTGCACGGGCTACGAGACCAACCTCTTTCAGTGCACCTGGCGCAATTGGGCCTACAGGGTGCGTAGCCAGGCTTGCGAGTGCGTGCGTGGTTGCGTGCGGCCTTACATGTTGTTGCATGTTGAGCTTATATCCGGGCGGCAATGCAAGCGAGCACAGCAAGCAAGCAGGGGCTCTTGAAAGCGCATGTGTGTTGTGCTCGTAACGCTGCGTGCTCGCATGCATGTCCGTAGGAGGCCTCGTTGACGATCAGCACGTACCAGCAAAGCGTGGGCGTCGAGTGCTTCAACATGACAGGTGCGGCACCGCTACCGTCGCCATCTTGAAGCACATGCAACGATCAAGCGGCCTCGCTCGGTCCGCTTGTACCACTGCGCACTGGCATCATCATGGAAACGCTAGCACACACAGCACACTACCGCGCACGCCTCCTCTCTTCATCATAGAGCTAGATACCCGCATCATGAACCCATGCCGCTGCCGCCAGGCCTGGTGGGCTCGAGCGACGGCCAGCTCCGCATCAGCCATGGCTCGGCAGCGGCCGGCAACGGCACCTTGCAGGTCTGTGGGCGATGAATCGCTAGCAAGCATGACACGGCTGCCTCTTCTGGGCGTGCGTGCTGATAGACAGGGTTACACTTGACATACATCGCTCGGCATGGGTCCATCAGCGTTCGTTGCAAGTGGCTGGGTCGTCTGCGCACGTACGCGGCGCACACGCGGAGTGTCCCTCGAGTTGCGTGTTGCCATGTGCGGATACGATGCATTTCGCCGTACGTGCTAGCTGTGATGAAAGGGAATGGCTGTGCTTGCATTCTGCTGGCAAGGCCGGTTGTTTGGGAAACCAGACAGCGCACGGGCACAGATAAGCACGGCACCTCACGGCCCGCCTTGCTTCCCGCCTTCCCGCCTTCCCGCCTTCCCGCCTTCCCGCCTTCCCGCCTTCCCGCCTTCCCGCCTTCCCACCTTCCCGCCTTCCCGCCTTCCCACCTTCCCGCACCGAAACAATCAAACGTGCATCCATGCCGCTCATATACGTAGATGTGGCTCGGCAACGCGTGGGTGCACTTTGCTGCAGACTACTTCGACCACCGCGAGGCAAAGGTGCGCTCGGGCCGTGCTGGCCTGATACGGCACGCATACATGCATTGGCAACCTATGTGCGGCTGGGACCGCTCGCCCGTACGTGAGCATGCCTCCCGCCCATCTGTGCTTATGGCCACGCACCTTTGTACGTATATATATATGTACGTATATATATGTGCTACGTACGCTCTGTACATGGCCCTGAATGTCATGGGTGCAGGTTGCGTGCCGCACCCTCGGCTACACGCATGGTCTCGCGGTGCCGAGCGCCGGCAGCGTGTTTGGCTACGACGGCCGGCTGCCAATCCTATATCACTACCTTGCGTGTGTCTCAAACGAGACCAGCCTCCTCAACTGCTCAAGGTCGAGCGGAGCCCCGATGTCGGTGAGCCCGGTGGCAGCAGGCGGACTTGTTGTTGCTGTTCAAGTGCATCTTTCCCCACACATGCACACTATGCATGCGTGTCTGAGATCCGCACTAGCAAGGTGCCTCCATTCCTCAACCAACGCCCTGGGGGCTCGACGCCCACAGGAGCTGCTGGCACGGACCACGGCCAACTACAACCGCACGTCCGGCGTGGAGTGTTTCAATGGTGCGGTGGGAGCAAGGACGGGGCGGCGCCCGTGCTTGCGAACGAAGGGCTGCCGTGGGGGGCAGGCGGCAACAGCCATCTTACTTCCAGCGGGCCGCCCTCGGTAACACGAGCAACACAGCAGCATGGACACGAGCAACACAGCAGCACCTGTGGCTGGTGTGCTGCTGCTCGCTCACATAGCTCGTAGTGGTTTCCCGCCCAGCTCATTAGGGCCGACATTCGTTTCTAAGTGCGTGTATGTTCCGACGACACTGTTCCGTCCGTCCGCCCTCGCCACAGAAACCCGGGGTGCCTACGACGGCCAGCCCCGGATCATCCGCGGCCCCTCTGCCAGCAACGGCACGCTGCAGGTGCGCCAGCAGCCGGCGGCCTACCTGGCTAGCCTGGTGACGTGTACGTTTGTGTGAAGCGGGCCCAAGTCCCAAGCACGTGATGCGTGTTGTGCCTATATGACGGGTTCCTCATCGCATGCCGCGAGCCGCTTCAATTGTTCTGTCCCAATCAATGCGCATCCAGGTCTGGTACCAGGGATTCTGGTGGCACATGCACTCTGACTACTTTGACTGGCGGGAGGTTGGGGTGAGTAGTGACGCCTGCCGGAGCTTTCGTAGGCGATAGATGGGGCGGGGTTTAGAGGACACAGCTGTGTGCAACCAGCCATCTTTATTTTAGCTAGTGGAGGTGACCTGCGCGGGACATATTGTGCCCTCCCCTCCCCGCCCCTGCGCGTGCAACACGCCAGGTCGTTTGCCGGCAGCTGGGCTTCGACACGGGCATTGGCATCGTCGCCTCTGGCACCATCTACGGCTACCAGAACCGTGCGCCTATCTTTTACCACATGGCTGATTGCACGGGCTACGAGACCAACCTCTTCCAGTGCACCTGGCGCAATTGGGCCTACAGGGTACGTAGCCAGGCTTGCGAGTGCGTGCATGCGTGTTTGTGTTGATACGGCGGCCAGCAGACTACGAAAGCAAAAGCTCTATCTTTTACCCATATATATGGTTGCTTGCTGTGCTCGAACCGCTGCGTGGAGCTCGTCGAGCAACGCGTGTGCCTGTAGTGTCTGCTGTGTGTGGGTGCTCGTAACGTTGCTCGCATTTCATGTCGCAGGAAACCTCTTTGACAGTTAGCACGTACCAGCAAAGCGTGGGTGTCGAGTGCTTTAACCGCACAGGTGCGCCGCCCCAGCGTACTTTTGCCGCCTTACTCGGTGAAGGCACATGCCCCAAGCGGCGGCCGCATAACGCTTGTACAATTGCATGCTAGCATTGTTTGCGAAAACGCAGTACGTACAAGCTCAGCACACCACATGCACATATGGACTTCTGGCTAGCTACAGGGAACGAACCTTAACTAGCGCGCAGCCACTGACATCGGCTGACATCGCCAATACCACAGACCACAGCACCTGCACTATTGCAGCCAAGCTAAACTTCTTGCGCGCACGCGCAATGCAAGTGCACATGCTTTGGGTCCAAGCAACGGACGTACATCGCGGCCCCTCGCGCTTGCTCGCTGAGCTGCAGGCCCTGTCGGCACGGTCGAAGGCCAAGTGCGCATCAGCCACGGCTCTGCGGCCACCGGCAACGGCACGCTTCAGGCACGTGCGACGGTCGACGTCATCTGGTATTGACATGACATGCGTGCTTAGTTGGCCACGCACCGTCCACACGCACCGTCCATTGATGTGACACCGACCTGCCTTGCAATGGCGACACGCTGCACGCACGGCGACGTACATATGTACCTTCCACGTCACGTGTGTCCGCCGGCCGTCATGCACGACACCGTGTGAGACGTGCGTGGTTGGCTCATGCTGGCTGTGCTTGGCTGCCTGTGTGGCCATGTCGTGCCCAACTGTGCAGATGTGGTACGGCAATGCGTGGGTGCACCTGCTTCACTACAGCAACATCTACAACTATAACTTCGACTGGAGGGAGGCGCGGGTGAGCCCTTTTACTTGTCATTCGGTGCATTAAGTCGTGTGTGCGTGCTTGATTGACTCGCCCGCTGCTGGGGCCCCCTGTATCGCCACCTCGCTTTTCATCAACGTAGGTTGGTTACGCTGCACGTTGAGCGACTCTGCTTCGTTTCCAAGAATAATGCGTGATACATCTGGCGCGTGCTTACTTCTGCTTAGCTGCTGCTCCGTCCTTGTTGCCTGCTGCATCGTAATAATGCCCCATGCAAGGTCGTCTGCCGGCAGCTCAACTACAGCTACGGCCTTGCCCCGATCGGCGCGGGCTCCACCTCCGGCTACGACCCCCGAGCTCCCCTCCTCGAGGGGAGTTTCAACTGCCGATGGGACGAGCTGAGCCTGCTCAACTGCTCCACTGCCAGTACCATATCGGTACGATGGGTCCCACACATATGTCCACAATCTGCTGGATGGCGGTTTGTGGCTTGCATTAACCACAAGCGTGTTCACGACTGATACATGGGGTTGGGGGATCTGCTATGCTGCAGGAGGGCTCACGCACGCTTGCCTCCAACTACAATAAATTGGTCAGCGTCGTCTGCTCCAACGGTAGGCGAGTAGTGGCTTTCGTACGTGCGTGTATGTGATGGCTTTACAAATAGCTAGAATGAAGTGAATTAACGACACGTACGCCTTTTGCTCGCTGCCTACACACGCACAGATACGAGCGGCACCTATGAGGGCCAGATTCGCATCGACCGCGGGCCTTCAGCAGGCACCGGCACTATCCAGGTGCGTTTGGTTGCGAACGGGGCTGCGGGCGGGCCGGATGCTGACTGCTGGGCGCAATAATGCGTCGCATTGGGAGCCCCCATAGCGCATCCATAGCCTCCATGTTGGCGTGTGTGTCCGCCTGCCGCCCTCCAATGACTGAGTGCCCACCCGCAACCAACCAAATCTGCGCAACCGTTATCAACAGATTTGGTACGACAGCGTATGGGTTCGCCTCGTGGGCAGCTCTTGGGACTGGCGCAGCGCAAAGGTCGGTTGGGAGGGGGCGGCCAGGATGAGTAGCAATTCTTGTCATAAGCTTAGCACTCATTATACATCATAACGACAAATGCTGCGCGTGATGGTTGATTCTTGGACCTGCCAGACACGTTCAGCACCTATCAGTTGGACGGGGCCATACACAGACAGCGAGCATCGCTGTACTGCTTTGTTGTATTCGTTGCCCTGCCTGGCTTGCTAGCCATGTGTGGGTACGCACGACGGATCAGAGATGTCCACAGCAATGGGCCACGCCGCCGATTGCTTGGCTCAAAATCGCGATTTACGCCGGCCCCTGCGTGCCTCCGTCCCTCGCCAGCAGCAGCACGCCCCATCCCGCAACCATGCAACGTGTGTCGTCCCCCGCCCCCTCCCCTGCAGGTCGCGTGTCGCCAGCTCGGCTTCACCTCGGGCACCAACGTGCCCAACTCGGGGCGCCTGTTCGGCTTCCAGGCCTGGTCGCCCATCATGTCACACGGCCTGGCCTGCACCTCCAACGAGACCGCGCTGCTGCAGTGCCCCAGGACCAACTACCCGCTGCAGGTAATGCGCTAGTTAGCCCAGCCCCAGCCCCGCCGCGGGCTTGCCCCTGCTATGTTTACTGTCGGGCACTCCGGCTAGACATGCATGCCTGCCGACCCGCCGTACATGCGTACGGCATCTCGTGAAGCTCGTCAACATCTCCGTGGCCGCCATCCAGCTGCTACGTGATGACATCCCGCTTGCCAGCCGCGTGGCACACTGTGGCCATGCAATCAAGCCTTTGCATGCGACCACAAACTACAACTTGACTGCTGGCTTGCACGTGGCGCTGCTGCAGCTGACATTCATTACTTGTCCCAGCAGCATGCTTAAGACGTAGCTTGCAGTTGGGCGCTTTGTTGTCTTCCTTGGCGCCATGGAAAAGCCGATTGACTGCTCGTTGTTTCGTTGGAGGCATACCGATTATTGCCCAACCCCAACCCCAACCCCCGGCCCGCCCACAGTACGCTGGATACTTCGACAGTTTGAACAACGCAGCAGCCGGTACGACATTAAAACCGCGCCGATGAGTCAGGTTCACAGCACCGACAGGGGGCAAGGCGCCGCTGTGCGGGCATGTGTGGCGGCGGGCGGGCCTACCTGAGGCTGTGTCGTGGCCGGAGCTTGTGTCTGCCTCGCCGTGTTGCGTGGGTCGGATGGGCGTTGGCGCCGTCGGGCCTGTCAGCGCTGGCTGGTAGCTTTTCGTTTTTTCGCTGGGCTTGTAGGCGGTGGGATGGCAACACGTCCGCAGATGGCCTCGGGTCAGCCAGCGGTTGCTGCCGCCGTGGGTGCGGGCCATGCAATGCCCCTCGCGTTGTCGCTATCTACTGTCACACCCTCTCATGTCCTTCATGTCCCTCATGCATGGCACACCCCCTCGTGCCCCTCCAGGTGTCAGCTGCTTCAACGGTACACGCTGGGGGAGCCGGCGGCCCTTGCGGCAGGGATCGTCGTCATGTGCATGACTGGCTCGGCTGGCTGACTTGCTGGGCACGCGCCCACCGCCGGGTGCAGCTTTGCCTTTCTGATTGCTTGCCCTGTTGCTGCTGCCCCATCAATGATCCACACACAGACACTGCCGGTGCCTACGACGGCCAGCCCCGCATCGTGCGCGGCCCCGCGCCCAACGTGGGCACTGTGCAGGTGCGCGCATGGCCTGCCCCGGCGACCCACCTACCCGAGCCGGCTCGCTCCTCTCGACACTGCTTCGATGCTGCTTCGACACCCGCCGCCCACACTGCTTCGCGGACGAAACGCCGGACCATGCGCAGCCTCCGGCGCGTCTCAGCCCCGGGCAAGCGGAGGGCAGCCCCGCCCGCTCATGAGCTGTCATCCCCCTCACGCCACACCCGCCTCCCTCACCGCCACAAATGTATGTCGTACGGCAGATCTGGTACGGCGGCGTGACCGGCACGTGGATGCACCTGAGGGGCTCCAACTTTGGTTGGCGGGACGCCAAGGTGCGTTGCGCCGCCGCATTGCACTGCTGCTGCCGCTAACGGCCTGCATGAGTACTTCATTGCCTAACCAGCTGGCATGGAGGGGTCAGGATGGAAGAATGTAGCTGCCGTGGCGCCTGCCAGGATAGGATGCCGAGCGGCTGCCAGCACTATGCAAGGCTAGCTAGGTAGCTTGTCGCCGAAGGCAAGCGCGGAATGCATGGTATGTTGCCCTGTATGTGTAGGAGAGCACAGTCCAGCATATCAACTTGACATGGCGCCTCGCCCGCTGTATGCATGTGGACGTGCGCAGGTCGTGTGTCGCCAGCTCGGGTACTCGTCCGGCCTGGCGGTGCGCTTCGCTCGGCTCCTGCAGTACCTGCAGAGCATGCCAGCTGCGGCTGCTGAGTGGGGCCCTTTGTCGGTTCGCCGCTGCATTGCATCCCCCGTCCTGCCGGTCTCTATGCTCGCTCCATTATCCCGCCGGCCTCACCCGTCTTTACAACACGCACCTACCGCCGGCACCTCCCCAATGCCCGCCTGCCTGCAGGTCGCCAGCGCGGGGACCCTGCACGGCGTGCAGCCCTGGGCGCCCATCCTGGAGCACGGCTTCAACTGCCGCTGGAATGAGAGCAACCTGCTCAGCTGCCCTCGCTCTACGGTCAACCCATACGTGAGCAACAGCGCCGATCGTTTCGCCGCTTACATCCGGCTGCAGTACGCGGCAAGATGCGCAGCTCCAGCACCAGCAGCGCCACAATCCCCGACCCACACGGCACATATGCAACGGTCCACCTAGCTGTACCACTCAGCTGGTTCAGCAGCAAGCTCAGACGACTGGTACTAGCAAATGACCGGATATGTGAAATGTGAAATGACCGGATGCTAGCTGCTAACTGCTGCCCCGTATCTTTATGTGGAAATGCGTGGCCCGCGGCACCGCTGCACTTGGGCAGCAGCGGGCCTGGCATGCATAGCATAGCACGCATCAGGACGCGCGATCGACCGGCAACACCATTGCGCAACCCACGGGGCCGCGGGGCCGCCCACTTGAACGTCCATCGGTGCCCATCGCTCTAATTGCTCCTTTCCTGCGCATCCGCAGGAGTTCACACAGAACGATGCCGAGTACAATGCGGTGGCGGTGCGTGCGTCAGCCTCGGTCCAGTCAGGCGTCGGAAGAGCTAGCTAGCTGGGTTATGTGATGCGCACATACACTACTGCATTGCACGCGGTTCCCTCCTGCTTGGACTTGCATGCTTGATTGCCACCCAGAGCACGGCTGATTGCTTGTGTTGCCGCCGTCTTTCCTTCCCAACCGCCCATTAACGCATATCAAACATGACATGACAGGGGGTCGACTGCTTCAACGGTGCGTTGTGGGCTGCGTGTGTGGCGCTAGCTAGCTAGCTATAATAATCCTGGTTCGTTACGCTCCGGCAGCCGGCAGCTTGGCTTGGGCCGCCCATCCGTGCAGCGCTCAACCGAAGCAACCAGGAGGTGTGGGCACTTCGTTGAGGGTGGTATCCCCCATCCATGTGTGCAGGCCGCCCTCCCTACCTGTCGTTGCATTGGATGAGAGCTAGCTGACACGTGCTGATCGCTCCCGAATGCGCCCCGACCTATCGGTGTCATGCAGACACGGTGGCTGCGGATGGCGCGCTGCGGCTCGGCCGCAACCCCACATCCAACGCCGGCAACCTTGAGGTAGGCAAGTGGGCGGGCGCCAGCTACGTACGTGGCCACGAGCTCTTATGAGCTCTTACATAAGTTCATAAGAAAGTATGTTCCATCGCCGTGGCAGTCCGCTGAACCTGTACGCTGATAAGAAACACAACATGGATGCTTGAGCAGCATGATGGATGGCGGGGGGCAAGCGAGGAGGGTGCCCGGGGCCGGTCTCGTATGGAGGCGGGACCAGTACGTCGAGATGGCCTGCGTGGCCTGACGAGCACAAGGTCCAGCATGCCCGCCCGCTGCCCTAATAATCCTCATCACGCCCACCCAACCAGGTGTGGTACGACGGCGCCTGGGGCTCCATCGCCAGTGGCAGCACTTGGAGCTGGCGCGGCGCTCGCGTGGCGTGCCGGCAGCTGGGCTTCGTCACGGGCCGGCCCCTGTACACAGCGGCCTTTGGCCCGGGAAGAGGTGCGCGCGGTGCCACCTGGCTCGCGCTCTAAGGGGCTGCGCGCGTCGTCGATCGCCAATCGATGGGTGCCCAGTCGTGCTCTTCCCTGGTGCTCTCTAGCGCACCCCGCGCCCGCTCGCGTCTCTGACTGACCAACCGACCGACCTGCGTCTTGCCGCCTGCCTCCACTGCGTGCATATGCAGGGCCGGTGGTGTGGCTGACGAGCATCCAGGTGTGGCTCCTCGCGCGGGGCCCTCGGTTGGGTTG